>VMDO01004522.1:0-123959 GCA_007922755.1 Pedetes capensis
TTTTTTTTTTTTTTTTTTATTTTTTTTTTTTTTTATTTTTTTTTTTTTTTTTTTTTTTTTTTTTTTTTTTTTTTTTTTTTTTTTTTTTTTTTTTTGTGGTACTAGGTGTGGAACTCAGCATTTGCATGTTAGATACTTTAGCACTGAGCTATTTCTCTGGCCCTAAATCTGTGGGTTCTTTTATTCAATTCTCTTCTTTTTTTCCCCTTATAACTTATTTTGGGGGCTGAGGTTTAGCTCAGTTGTTAGAGTGCTCCTCTCTGCTCTCTGGGGCCCTTGGTTCAATCCCCAGCACCACAAAAATGGGAGAAGGACCTGGCAGCCCACTCCCAAAGCAATTCTGAGACACTGACACAGTGCTGAGCATGGCACAACGTCAGGGAGTGTTTCATCTGTTGTACGTAGGGTCGCTATGAGTCTGATGACTTGATGACACCTAACAACAACAAAAATTTATTTGGAGACAGTGGTTTGTCTTGTAGTTTTCCACAGCTTGGATTTTGCTGAGCACATCCCCATGATATTCCCCTTTTCTCTGTGTTTCCTGTTTTGAATCTAGAGACTTGATCAACTTTGCTTCTTTTTTTGTAGAAAAGACTACTTCATGCATGGTTTCTGGCATGTTCTTCCATCAGGGCATTCCTTCTTCCATTAATTTATTAAGAATCACAAAATAATGCTGTTGTTATTCTGCTATTTCCTTGTTATTCATAAAAATCAAAATTTCTTCATCTACTGCTTGAATTTATGAAGGGATAAATGCTTGATTTTTTTCTCTTTATTCATCCATTTTCAAAATAATAAATTGGCTCACTAGCATCTTCTAATGGTAACTTCTAATGGTAACTAGTTTGGATTGCTTAATTTCATTATGATCTCATAGCTTTAAATGTAGTTGATGTGTTTCAACTCAATACAGTTGTGATAGTTATTAATACTTGTATTTTCCCATCTTTGGCCCTTGGAAGAATTTACAGGTAGCTCCTGAGTACCTTTGACATGACCCTGGTAGTCTTTATTAGCTTACTTGCTTTCTGGTATGATTAAATGTTCCTTGCCAGTGTGCCACATTTTCTGCTTAAGATACACAGTCAGCCATTTCTCCAGAATTTTAGTTCTTTTCGATAGTAAGTAGTATTTCAAGATCATATTCTGCATACCAGGGGGATTCATTGCTCCCTAGGTTAGTCATTGTTTTAGATTTCTTCAGTGGAGAATCCAGAACAGATTTTCAGCTTCTTGTCTTACATAGGTATCTAGTTGCTCCCATACCAAGAAACCCAGTTGTCAATGATACTGAAAAAGATAGAATTGAAATATCACATATTCATTTGCTTTATCTTAAGGAGTTTTCCCCCCATCTTTATGTCAGCTTTTTGTGTTGTGGGAGCTTGCATGTTGCTGTGATACTGAAAGCTATGCGACCAGTATTTCAGATACTAGCAGGGCCACCCATAGTGGACAGGTTTCAGCTGAACTTCCAGACTAAGACAGACTAGGGAGAAGGACCCAGCAGACCACTCCTGAAACAATTAGCCATTGATAATCCTGTGAATAGCAGAGAAGCACTGTCAGATAAAGTGTCAGAAAATGAGCCCCCAGGCTGGAAGAAATGACTGGGGAAGAGTTGTCTCTTCAAAGTAGAGTCAGCCTTAATGATGTGAATGGAGTAAAGCCCCTGGGACCTCCATTTGCTAATAGGGCAGGACTCAAAATGAGAAGAAACACTGTGACTGCAACAATGGGCTCAAACATAGAAAGATTGTGATTGTGTGCATAGCACAATGTTGAGTATTGTTTCATTCTGTTGTACATAGGTTTGCTGTGATGCAACTGGATAGCACCTAACAACAACAAAAAAGGGGTTTTAAGCTGGAAAACAACATGAGTAGCTCTGTATTATGGAAGGGTAGCTTGTTTGGTACACAGGTAGGGAAAGATGTGTTGGAACTAGGTAAGTTGATGGAAGAGAAATTGCTGTGGAGGTGATTACTGGAGTTCTCAAAGGAGAGTAGGTACTGAACTAGCAGGGTGGCAGCTGGAATGGAGGAGAGGTAAAGTAGGCATCTCCAGTGCACAGCCCGTGTGTCATAGCCACTCAAGACTACAAGTGATGTAACCCCATACTTCTATATTGTTCTCATTTCTTTCTACTTTATAATAAAAACTACAAAAAATAAAAAATCTTATTATATACATATGTACTAACATACAACTGATGTGCCATGCAAGACAATTCTTCTTTACTTGATATGGCCCAGGGAAGCCAAAAGGTTGGACACCTTTGCGAGCATTGGCGAGATATTTTGAGGGAATTAGCTGTAAGATTTGGTGACTAGCTCCGGCAGGATGAGCATGTTTTGGGAAGTTGAAGATGAACTCCAGGACACCACCCAAGGATGATTTATTTAGTGATAGAGAGGAGCAGCTGGTGCTGGGAGGATAGGCATGGGAAATGAGCTTTTGGGGTGGGGGAGGTCAAGGAATAATGAATTTAAGGTCTTCATCATCCAGTCTCAGACCATTAGTTTGCCATTAAGAGGAATTCTCTCTAGCCCTAATTATCTTTACGATATTATCCAATGCCTGGCAGATTTCCTGATTTAGTTAGACCTCTCCTGTTACTTCCCAATGCTGTACCTTTGATAGGTGATACATTTCTGCCATTGCTCAGAGTGGATGTCCCCATCCTTTGCCGAGTGAGATCTTATTCAAGGGTCACCTGAGGCCACTCCTGGAATCTTTTCCACTCTGCCTCCTGTGTCTTAGTAATGTGTGGTTCTGTGTTGTCTTCTGGGTGTTCTTTGTATTTGCCTTGCGCATTCAGCACAGCTGGGCATCCCTACAGTTCAGGTCAGAGATCCCTTCTGTCTTTTTAAAATCTTTTTTAGAGGCAGTCATGGTGGCTCACACCTGTAGTCCCAGAAACTTGGGAGGCAGAGGCAGGAGGATCACAGATTTGAGGCCAGAGGCAGCCTGCATAACTTAGTGAGACACTGTTTCAAGATGAAAAATAAAAATAAAAACTAGGCTGGGAGTATTAGAGCCCAGTGTTAGAGCACTTGCAAGGTGAGTGCAATGCTCTGGGTTCAAGCCCCAGGTACTGCAACAGACAAAAAATAAAACAAAACCTTTTAAGCTCAAAGGTTTGTGTATAAAAAAAACAAAAAAAAGAAAGCCAAGTGCATCTGTGTCCAAATATACAACAATGAAAACTCATCTGTGTTTAAATACTGGCCACTTGTTTAAGTCATTCTTGCCAGCTTTTCAAGAATTCATCAGCAAGTCTTGTGGAGTCAAAAATGAGTATGTCTCAAACTTTTAGCTTAGTTTTAGAGTTCCAGGATGTTTAATAAGGGTTGTTGTTGGGTGCCATCGGATCAGTATCCGACTAATAGTGACCCTACGTACAATAGATGAAACACTACTGTCTGTGCTCCTCTGCTATTCATAGGGTATTCAATGGTGGATCGATTTTTGGGGGTGGGTTACCAGGTCCTTCTCCCAAGCCTACAGTATCTGGTGTTCCCAGGTGGTCTCCCATCCAAGTCCTAACCAGGCCCCACCCTGCTTAACTTCTGAGATCTGATGGGATCGGATGCCACAGTGCTACGGCTGTAGGCTTAATAACGGTTAGTATACATTTATTGCCTATAGCCGTGCCACTGTGGCGTCAGATCTCAGAAGCTAAGCAGGGTCGGGCCTGATTAGTACTTGGTTGGGAGACTGCCTGGGAACACCAGATGCGATAGGCTTGGGAGAAGGATCTGGCAACCCACTCCCAAAAAACAATCTGCCATCGAAAACCCTATGAATAGCAGAGAAAGCATGATAATAGTGTTTTGCCTGTTGTATGTAGGGTCGCTATGAGTAGGACACCAACTTGGCAGCACCTAACAACAACATATTTATTAGCCAATCAGGGTAAAAAATATCAGGTCAATATCTGTTTATTATTTGACATACATGAGTTACAAACTTTTCACTTCTTTTTGAGCTAGGAGTTTCACTATGTAGCCCATGATGACCTCGAACTCATGATCCTCCTGCCTCTGCCTCCCAACTACTGGGATTACAGGTGTGCGCCACCACACCTGGCTAACCTTTCACTTTTCTCAGCCTCTCATATACTTGTTTGTGGTGATGTTTTATGAAAAGTAGTTTGTATCAATGAATATTTCTTTTTACATTGTTTCCATGAAAATGGAACTGATGAGGTTCAGAAGATATATAAACTCTGCAAAAAAGTTCAAAGTTTCTACTGTTTTACAGGCGTCTTTCATTTCATGGTGTTTTGCCCCAATTGTTCATCCTCGCAAGTGCTTCTTTTGATATTTCTTGGAGATGGAAGAAGAATAAAATTGTTTATCCTCCACCACTGCTTGGAGAGCCTTGGAAACCAGCAGTAAGTTTGTGGGTAGAACTAATCTCTTAATTTTCATAAAGTGATTTTGTTCTTACATGGCCAGCAATGATTTATTCTTTTTCTTTATGGTCCTGGGGGTTGAACCCAGGGCCTTGTGCTTGCATGCTTTGCAAGTGCTGGACCACCGAGCTGCACCCCAGCTCATTTTTTTTTTTTTAACATTTTTGAGTCAGGGTCTTGCGAAGTTATGCAGACTGCCTCTGGTCTTGAATTTGCAATCCTCCTGCCTCTGCCTCCCAAGCCACTGGGATTACAGGTGTGTGCCACCATGCCCAGCAGCAATGATATATTCTATGTTAAGAAAAGAAAAATTATGTAACAATTTCTATGATCTTTTCATTGAAAAAAATGTACCATATTGATCTCTTTGTAGTTCAGAAGGCTCATCATTGTTTTACATGTTTGCTTTTATTTAACCTCTTGGGTAGGGGCTTTAGCTCTGAAACTAAGCTAATAGTTTGAAACATACTTATTTTTGACTTCATGAGCTTTGCTGTGCTGGTGAGTTCTGTTTTTTTTTTTTCCCTGTTGGGGTGGTGCTGGGGCTTGAACCCAGGGCCTCACTTATGGGCTACACCTCCTTGCCCTCCACCTGTGTTAATATAGCCATTTGATTTTTTGTTTTGTTTTGAATTTTTGAGATAGGGTCTCACTATGTAGCCCAGGCTGGCGTCAAACTTGGGATCCTTCTGTCTCTGCCTCCTGAGTGTTGGGATTACAGTGTGTGCCACCATACCTGGCAGGCCTTGGTGAATTCTTGGTAATGGAGCATGACATCTTGGCAAGAGTCGACTTAAACCAGTGGCCAGTGTTTAAAAAGGTACGATTCTGCAATGTTGTATATTTGAATATAGATATACTTGGTGTTTTTTTCTTTTCTTTCTTTTCTTTTCCTTTTTTTTTTTGTTTTCTTTTTTTCTTTTCAAAAGTCACCACATTCAGTATTGTGTTTTACTTTTTTGGATAGGAGGGAGAAGGGGCAAAAATGGTATCTCACTGGAGTCTCCAAAGTGTATGACACTTGAGGCAGTACCAGAATAAGCTGAGATGGCCAGGAAAATCAGATGGAAGGTCCTTAAAAGTTTAAAAATCTTTTCCCAAGATTCTTTTTTCTATTGATTTGTATAATTAAAATGATAATGTTTATAAGTACCTATGCAATGGTATCTAATAAATGGCAGTTTTCTAACTGGGTTCCCCCAGGCCTGGTTATACCTAGACATCATCATCCTTTGCTTTTCAGGGAATGAAGCTTACCTAGAAAACAAGGGAACTAAAAGTACAGATGGGTGATGCAGTTGGCTAGCTTGTCCCCATCTTCCCCACCCACTATACCAGGGAGGGACTGAGAGTAGAGTTTCCCAAGTGGCTTCCCTGGGGCCTCATGTGCTTGTCCTGGCAGGTTCCACATGGAGGACAGTCAGCTCAACTCCCGAGTGCACAGTCTTTATCTTTTTGGTGATGGTAATTATAGGGAAAGAAGTGCCTATGCATGCTGATTTCATGGACTGTCTTCAGTATCTCAACAGTATTACTATGCTCAGTATTTTGGAAATGTGCATCATTCATAGCTGGAACTTGGTCCCCTTCTTGAAGTCCTGCTTGATGTACACCAGAGTGAGAATCATCTTGGAGATGAGGATTGGCCCTGGCTGGGAGGCCTTTCTTCCTCAGATGTTAAATCTCCTCTGAGCACCAGGCAGTGTCTTCACTATGACGATTTGGGCAAAAGATGGGTCAGCTTACTGATGAGTCTGGGTGGCATGCTCTGTCACGAGGAGGAATATATGTGGCGGGTTCTCACAGGCAGGCAGCAAAACTACTGGGTGGTCATCATAAGGAATCCAGCTGTCTATCTTGGCCAAGAACCGTCTTTATCAAGTAGGTAGGCCTCAGCCACCCAAACCTCTGCTCATCTCCTATTCCATCTATTTCTTTTTGTGATATGCAAATCTTTAAACCTAAGACCTGAATTTAATCATTGAGTTCCTGTCAGAGATTTATCGTATATTTAGCTGTTCAGAATAATTTTACCTTCTGTAAACTTCTAGAGCTTGTTCTACTCTGGGATACAAAACTAACTTCCATCTGGATGTGAATTTACTGTGGCATACATACACATCTGCTACAAAGTTTAAGCAAGTAATAACATAAATAAAGATGGGAACATTTAAATCTTTACCAAAATAAACTGTGATAAGTATTTGAAATAGAATTACTGTGTTAATTATAAATTATTCACTTCAGCAAATATTTTTTATAGGCCTTTGGGATTCAAAGCTTGTAGGTAATCAGTCTTATCTAAGTAACAATAAAGACCATATCATTTGCTTACTTTTATGTGAACTCAACAGTATACATTTCATTAATAAAAGATTTTGTTGCTAAGTATGGGTTTGAATTAGTACAGTTTTATGTTCTTTTTTCTTTCTTTTTTATTTGGAAGAGTTACTTTATTGATTTTTTAGAGGAGGCCCCACTTGATTAAGAAATAAGAAGAAAAAGAGATGCTAATAGATTAAACAAATAACTTTTTAACTTTCATATTTTATCATGGCATCAGAACTTGAAATTTAGATTTGTCACAGAACCTGGGCTATGAAGTAGTGACTCTGTTTTTTATTTTGTTTGTTTGTTTTTGCTTTTTGTTTTTTGAGACAAGGTTTTGTATGTAGCGCATGCTGGCCTTGAATTAAACTCCTGGCTCAGCCTCCTGAATGCTGGGATTATAGGCATGCGCCATCATACTTGGCTCCATTTTTGTAATTAATCAAAATTTAGAAGAAATTATATATTTGCATGAATATCATAAATAGAATATTATTTCCTATAATTAATGTGCTTACTTCTTATCCGAAGATTTTTTTGTTTTCTTTTGTTTAAGTGCTGTACCACTGAGCTGCACTGTACTTTTTTATCTTGAGACAGGGTCTCGCTGAGTTATGCAGGCTGCCTCTGGCCTCGAACTTGCAATCCTTCTGCCTCCTGAGTTGCTGGGATTACAAATGTGCACCACCCTGCCTGGCTTTACCTGAAGTTTTTGAACTTAGAATATGAATTGGAAATTTATCGTGACAGTATTTGTCAGGTCCATAACTGGATAGAATTTTGTACTGTGCAGGGCCAATCTTTTTATATATTAAAAATAAAGTATGGCCAGGTATGGTGGCCATGCCTGTATTCCCAGCAACTTGAGAGGCAGAGGCAAGAGGATTATAAGTTCAAGGCCAGAGGCAGCCTGTGTAACTTAATGAGACCTTGACTCAAAATGAAAAGTAAAAAGAGGCCAAGGGTACAGCCCAGTGGTAGAGCACTTGCAAAATATGTGTAAGGCCCTAGATTCAACCCCTATGTACTGCGAAAAAAATAAAAATAAAAAAGGATATCAAGTTATAACCCAAATGGCTAAATTCAAACAGCTGGTAGTATGTTATCTACTTAATTCTAGTAAATGAAAAAACAGTGTCTCTCCAGTAGCTTTTTTGTGTATTGTGTTACTGAAACTGTTCTGGTTAACTTTTTTGTATCATACATACATCCTCTTTATACAGGTGCTCGTGTGAGCACATTTGGTTTGATTTTATGTAGGAACTTAGGAAAATTCTAATTTAATTTTCTATTTTGCATAGATTTTGTTTGAGTAATCCTATTGGGGACAAATTATGACTTTAGAAAATACCTTAACATTTTTGACTTAAAATAATATTTAGTAAACTGACATTGGTGTATCAGTTATACCTATGCATCAGTTATATTTGTTATGACTGAAAATGCTAATACCCTTCATTGATATCTAGCTTATTTATAGAGAATAATTTATTCACCTAGCCACGTATTTCATCATACTGCATCTTAATATACAGTGTCCCTCAGACTTGCCAATCTGTAAACTATAAATTTTTAAAAAATTAATTCTATCTAGGGGCTGAGGATGTAGCTTAGTGGTAGAGTACTTGCCTAGCATGTGTGAGATCCTGGGTTCCATCCCCAGACCAAAAAAAAAGAAAAAAAAAGAAAAAAAAATATATGTATATATACATATATATATTTAAAAGAGGGCCAGATAAGATTTACCATTCTTCCTAATCCTGATCTTCTTCACTGGAATTTGTAGTCAATAAGTTATAGTGGGTGGTTTGGAAGAAACCATGTAGCAGTAAATTTAGTGAATGTTACCAGTATAGACATGTTTTTGTTGTTGTTGTTAGATGCCGTTGAGTCGGTATCCAGCTCATAACGACCCTCTGTACAACAGGGGAAACACTATTGTCAGTGCTTCTCTGCTGTTCATAGGGTTTTCAATGGCAGATTGATTTTTGGGAGGGGGTTGCCAGGTCCTTCTCCCAAATAGACATGTTTTAGGATACTCCTATTATTTTTTAACACTAATTTCCTAATTTATCTAGTACCAGTCTCCAGACAATATAGATTCTTATGTAGACTTTATTTTTATGTGGCTTCATTGCGGCAAAGAAAATAAGCCAGAGAGAAATGGTCATACCTTACCAATTTGGGCTTGAATTTTCTTTTGCGGAATCTTTGAAAAAATGTTTTTGTTGTTATGTGGGGTCTGACTCATAGCGACCTTGTGCATAACAGAACGAAACACTACCTGACACTGTGTCGTGCCTGGCACTATTTTCAGTGCTTCTCTGCTATTCATAAGGTTTTTTGATAGCTGATTGTTTGGGGATTGCCTTCTCCCATTTTCGTGGTGGTGGGATTGAACCCAGGGCCTTAGAGAGTGCAGAGCAGCACTCTGCCAACTGGGCTAAGCCTCAGCCCTTTGAACAAAATATATGTTGAATAAATTAAACAATATAGTGATGCTGTGTCAAAACTGAACAACCATTTCTATAAGAAGTATATTTTTAATACATAGATTAGTTAGCATACTCATAAGTTGGCAATGTGGATCCCATAGAGCTTTCTGGTACGGACTTTTATTAGGTGACATTTTTTCCTCATTTGAGTTACATATAATTAAAAATAAGTTGGTTTCTTTAAATGTTATTGGCTTAAACATTTTATAATTAAGACTTGATTAATCTTGTTATATAACCCATGCTGGCCTCAAATTCACTGTGTAGCCCAGCCTGGCCTCAAACTCAGCATTTCTCCTGCCTCAACCTCCCAAGTGAAGACTTAGTTTTACTTCATTTGAGTAACTGTTGTACAGTACATCCCGACTTAATTTTACCTCATTTACTCTACTGGTTAGTTAATGGTAGTGATATATAACTAGGCCTTCTGACCTCCAATTTTTCCACTTGATCTATTTGCCATGATAGATTTATTTACCGAGACTTTGTCTAGTTTATTTTTAGAAAGTGTCCTTAGACATTTTGCTTGTGCAAATGTAAATGTTGTGCTTTTTAGTTTTACATGGGGTGATTGAATTAACTTTCTTCTTTCTTGTAAACATTTTATTCTTTTTTCCTATGCCCTTGCCAGGATTAGTATATATATCTGTATCTCTCTTTTAAAATTTCATAATAATTATTTACAATTCAGGTTTAAAAATATCTCATCATGGGAACCCATGACTTGAAAGGTTTCTATAGAAAAAGTTTCATTGAGTGGATTAGTTTTTGCAGATTAGTATTATAAGTCATGATGGTTCTTCCTTCCTCTCCTTTGCTCCTTAGGAGACTTTATTGTGGAAAATGTAATTACGCTATTGCTATGCCATAGTTTTCAGCTTGTCAGCTCCTACTGCAGCTGCAATGAAATCTGCTGCATATTAAGATGACCACCTGAGAAAACTCTGCTGTTTCTAAGGCATTTCAAAATTTCCAGCAGGAGTTAGAATGTTAGAATGTTTTGAGATTTCCTTACTATTGTTTGCCTTAAATGTTTTCTATTTTTTTTAAGTGGTATTAAGGTGTAGTAGTGGGGCTGGGATTTAGCTCAGTTGGTAGAGCGCTACACTGCCGTCTCTGAGGTCCCGAGTTCAATCCCCAGCACCACAAAAGTGGGAGAAGGACCTGGCAATCCACTCCCGAGGCAATCCCGAAACAGTCTGCCGTTGAAAACCCTATGAGGGTTGCTATGACACCTAACAACAACAACAACAAGGTGTAGTAGTAGGAGGTAAGTAAATTGTAGAGTTAGAAGGGGGAACTTTTGAAGGTATGCCTGCTAGACATTGAATTACTTCCCTGTTCTTTGGCTTCCGGCTTTGGCTTTCCTAAGTTTTGTGGTCTTGGACAAGTCACCTGATTTCTCTGGTTTTTTGTTTATAGGAGGTTTTTTTTTTTTTTTTTTTCTTTTCTTTTTGGTGGTACTGGGGGTTGAACCCAGGGCCTTGCACTTGCACACTTGCAACTGCTGTACCACTGAGTTTTACTGCCAGCCCATTTTATTACTTTTTGAGACAAAGTTTCACTAAATTACACAGACTGCCTCTGGTCTTGAACTTGTGATCCTCCTGCCTCTGCCACCCGAGTCGCTGGGATTACAGGTGCGTGCCACCGTGCCCGGCTGATAGTTTATAGAAGTATTATAAAATATTTCTTCTCCTAACTCATGTTGTTGTTGTTGTGTGCCGTCAAGTCGGTATCCAACTCATAGCGACCCTCATAGGGTTTTCAATGGCTGACTGTTTTGGGATTGCCTTGGGAGTGGATTGCCAGGTCCTTCTCCCATTTTTGTGGTGCTGGGAATTGAACTCGGACCTCAGAGACGGCAGTGTAGCGCTCTACCAACTGGGCTAAATCCCAGCCCCACTACTACACCTTAATACCACTTAAAAAAAATAGAAAACATTTAAGGCAAACAATAGTAAGGAAATCTCAAAACATTCTAACATTCTAACTCCTGCTGGAAATTTTGAAATGCCTTAGAAACAGCAGAGTTTTCTCAGGTGGCCATCTTATAATATGTGCTCTACCAACTGAGCTAAATCCCAGCCCTCCTAACTCATAGAGTTAGGTTAAATGAAATAATGATTTAGAAAAGTTCCTTGTGAACTATAAATTGTTTGATTAAGTGACCGATTAAAAAAAAAATGAGAGCCAGGCGCGGTAGTTCAGTCCTGTAATACCAGTGACTTGGGAGGCGCAGGCAGAAGGATTGCAAGTTCTAGACCAGAGGCAGTCCATGTAATTTAGCGAGACCCTGTCTCAAAAAGTAACAAAATAGACTGGGTGTGCAGCTCAGTGGTACAGCACTTGCAGAGGATGCAAGCATGAAGTGGTGGGTTCAAACCCCAGTACTGGGGAAAAAAAAAAAAAAAAAAAGCAGGGTCTGCTGGAGGTGTGGCTCAGTGATAGAGGCTAGCATTTGCAAGCCCCTGGGGTTTGATCCCCAGTATCATTAAAAACAAAACAAACAAAACCCCAAGAAACAGGATATACCTACTACTTTAAATAGATGATAATAACCAACTGAATCTTTTACTGTTCTTCTAGATAGAAATGTTGCAAATGTTTGCATAAACTAGCCATTTTATAGTTTTATTTCTTCTTTAGTAAACTTTTAACATAGTAAGAATATGAAAAAAAAAGTAAGACTTTGTGTAGGGAGAGAAAAGTCTCCAAATTTTTAATAATGTTTTTATTTTGTGTGGCAGCTTTTTCAGTTGCCAGGTATGGTGGTGTTTAATCCCAGTGACTCAGGAGGTGGAGGCTAGAAAATTGCAAGTTTGAGGCCAGAGACAGCCTGTGTAACTTAGTGAGGCCCTGTCTAAAATACAGAGTTAAAAATGGGTTGTGGGTATGGTTCAGTGGTTGAACACTTGCAAAAAAGTATATGTGAAACCCAGGGTTCAACTCCCCAGTATACAAACAAACAAACAAACAAACAAAGCAAACTGTATATTTTACTGTCATTTTGATAAATCTAACAATGTCTTTTTTCCCCCTTTAATATTATGGAAATATAGTCCTGTTGAAAACTAATAAAATATAGCAAAGACAAGATGTAATATTTGGCAAAATTGGTAAACTAAAATGATTTCCTATATGGTACTCAGGAATCCCCCACACGTCTGTCAGTTTGCCGCACTGTGGGGGCTTGTGTGTTGCCATGAGGCTGAAAGCTATGCCACTGGTATCTCAGATACCAGTAGGGTTACCCATGGTGGACAGGTTTCAGCTGAGCTTCCAGACTAAGACAGACTAGGGAGGAGGCACCCGCGAACCACTCCGGAACAACTAGCCATTGAAAACCCTATGAATAGCAAAGAAACACTGTCAGATATAGTGCCGGAAAATGAGCCCCACAGGTTGGAAGGCACTCAAAAGACTACTGGGGAAGAGTTGCCTCCTCAAAGTAGAGTCTACCTTGATGATGGAAATGGAGTAAAGCCCCAGGGACCTCCATTTGCTGATGTGGCACGACTCAAAATGAGGAGAAACAACTGTAAACATCCATTAATAATTAGAACATGGAATTTACGTAGTATGAATCTAGGAAAATTAGAAATTGTTAAAAGAGAAATGGAGCATGTAAACATTGACATTCTGGGTATCAGTGAGCTAAAATGGACCCAGGGACATCATTGCTGATGTCAGGTGGATATTAGCCAAAAGTAGAGAATATCAAAAGATGTCTATCTATGTTTTATTGACTATGCAAAGGCATTTGGCTGTGTGGATCATAATAAATTATGGATAACACTTCAGAAAATGGGAATAGCAGAGCACCTAATTGTACTCAGGAGAAATTTGTACGTGAACCAGGAGGCAGTTGTTCGAATAGAACGAGGAAACACTGCCTGGTTCAAAGTTGAGAAAGGTGTGCATCAGGGCTGTATACTTTCACCCTATCTCTTCAATTTCTATGCTGAGCAAATAATCCGAGAAGCTGGAGTTTATGAGGAAGAACTCGGCAGCAGGATTGGAGGAAGACTCATTAACAACCTGTGTTATGCAGATGGCACAAATCTGTTTGCTGAAAGTGAAGAGGATTTAAAACATTTACTGATGAAGATCAAAGATCATAGCCTTCAGTATGGGTTACGACTAAACATCAACAAAACCAAAATCCTTAGAACTGAGTCAGTATCCAGCTTCACGATAAATGGAGAAAAGATTGAGGTTGTCCAAGATTTTGCTTTGCTTGGCTCTATAATCAACACCCATGGAAGCAGCAGTCAAGAACTCAAAAGACTCATTGCTCTAGGATATTTGTTGTTGTTAGGTGCCGTCGAATTGGTATCTGACTCATAGTCGGACCCTCATAGGGTTTTCAGTGGCTGACTGTTTCAGGATTGCCTTGGGAGTGGATTGCCAGGTCCTTCTCCCATTTTTGCGGTGCTGGGAATTGAACTCGGGACCTCAGATACTGCAGTGTAGCACTCTACCAACTGAGCTAAATCCCAACCCGCTCTAGGAAAAGCTGTGGCAAAAGATCTCTTTAGAGTATTGAAAAGCAAAGATGTCACATTGAAGATGAAGGTGTGTCTGACTCATGCTATGGTATTTTCAGTCGCATTATATTGTTGTGAAAACTGGACATTGAACAAGGGAGACATAAGAATTGATGCTTTGAGTTGTGGTGCTGGAGACATCAATTGAATATACCATGGACTGCCAAAAGAACCAACAAATTTGTCCTAGAAGAAGTGCAACCGGAGTGCTCCTTGGAAGCAAGAATGGCCAGACTGAGTCTTACATGTTTCAGACATGTAGTCAGGAGAGATCAATCCCCAGAGAAAGACATCATGTTTGGGAGAGTGGCAGGTCACCACAAAAGGGAAAACCCTCCACCAGATGGATTGATATAGTGTCTGCAACAATGGGCTTAAACATAAATAAGATGGTTTTCCTGGCACAGAATCGGCAAGTGTTTCCATTTGCTGTACATAGGGTTGCTACAAGTCGCACTCAACTCGAAGGCACCTAACAGCATCAACAACTTAGGAAAAGAAGCTTTGAATTTCCTCCTATTATTTGAACAATAAAAACACACTTTTTCTGATTCCTCCTAGAAGTATGGAATGTAGCTATATGTTTAGGCAATTGATAGGTAATCAGTAGAATAATTACTCAGAGATGTTTGTTCTTGCCTAGTTTTTAGCTTTTCTCCTGAGAAACTAAGTCACATTGGATAGATAGATATTTAAAACACCTGTAATCTCAGCAACTCTGGAGGTTGAGGCAGGAGGATTGCAAGTTCTAGGCCAGAGGCAGCCTGTGCAACTTAGTGAGACATTGTCTCAAAATTAAAACTGAAAAGGGGTTAGGGGAGACTCAGTGGTAGAGCATTCGGCCAAACATTCCATCTAGTACTGCAAAATTGATGATGACAAAACCAGTCATTGGAGTCTTGCTATAACCAGAGAATTTAGGAAGCTTACTTATCTGTAAAAGTTGATACAGTCTATTTTAAAACTTGATTTTTAAGTTTTCTCCCTAGAAAATGAAATTTATAGATGAAGAGAGAAAACCAGCAACTATAAATGTTCTACACTTAACCTGGGCTGGGATTTGGCTCAGTTGGTAGAGTGCTGCGCTGCAGTCTCTGAGGTCCCGAGTTCAATTCCCAGCACCGCAAAAATGGAAGAAGGGTCTGGCAATCCACTCCCAAGGCAATCCCGAAACAGTCAGCCACTGAAAACCCTATGAGGGTCGCTATGAGTCGGATACCGACTAGATGGCACCTAACAACAACATAACAAAACTTAACCTACAGGATGAACAGGTGCCTGTGATGCCAGAGTGGCCATTGTCAGCCTATCATCTCTGTCATGTCTACTCTCTTAATGTTACTGAAACTATTACATTCTAGGATTTATGGTTAAAATGGTTAACTTTGACTTAAAGAAGGTGGCATTCCTTTTCAAACTTGTTTTCTTCTCTTTTGCCTGGGTTTAATTCACTGACTCTAGAAATTATTCAGATTTTATGAGGATTTTAGTTTTCATTCAAAAGGAAACATTTGATTGTAAACTAATTTGTTTATTTTCCTTTGTATGTCGCCCTTTAATTTCTAGGTATAAGGAGCGTCCACTGACCAGGCTTTGGATCAATTGGAATTCAATGATTAAAAAGGGGTTCAAATAATTAAAGAGGTAAGCTTGTAAGATTGGAGGGTTTCCTTCTTAAATGAAATTCTCAAGTATGATTTTTTCCATTTGTCTGATGTTGTTAATGATTACTTTCAACCTGAAATTTAAGAATTTTCAGTAAGATTCAGCTCTTGAGTTTCTTGAAGTTTTGGACAAGTTCCCAGCTCAGAGGGGCAGAATTCCTTGCCAAGGGCACTGCTTACAGGTTCTGTTCTCAACTCCTGCATGGAATGCAGCAGGTGGACTGTGGTCCCTGCAGTAGCAGACCGTGTCTGAGGAAGGATAGCTCATGGCGTCCCTTCTTTTTAGTGCTCTTATCATTTGGTTGTCTCTTTTTAAATTGTAAAATGAAAGCATGTGATTAATAATTATGTTACAGAGATAACAAGAGATGAGAAATTTAATTCTGTTTTAGTTTGAGATTAGCCATATGCAAAGGCCTTTCTTTTCCTTTTTAAAGTTCTCTTAGAAGCATAAGATATGACACTGAGAGACTGCAATGTGGAGTGCAGATCCAAATTATATATGCGTAAGATTCTTAATAGTCTTAGCATTGGGATATATCTTTCAGTGGTGATTCTGTGTTCTTTATTCTAACAAAACAGTCTTTGATATCCAACTCCTTAGGACTGGGCTTGCCTGTGAAAATTGCTGCCAGTGGCTTATTCTTTGGCCTTAAGCATATCAATGTTAACCCATTATAAGTGACAATAACTACCATTTTATTCTTACCTGCTTTGTAATGGGACTGAGATTGTGAAATTTCTTGCCAATAATTATTAAACAATGGATTCCAAGACTGGTACATCAAGTGGTCTTTTAATCCTAACAAAACTCAGAAAAAGTGTGACTGCTTTTAAAAAAATTAATTTATTAGCCTGGCGCGGTGGTGCACGCCTGTAATCCCAGTGGCTTGGGAGGCGGAGGCAGGAGGATTGCAAGTTCGAGACCAGAGGCAGTCTGCATAATTTAGCAAGACCCTGTCTCAAAAATTAAAAAAAATGGGCTGAGGGTGCACCACAGTGCTCCAGCACTTGTGAGCGCGAGGCCCTGGGTTCAACCCCCAGTGTCACAAAAAAAAAAAAAAAAAAATTATTTATTGTTAACTGGAAGGAGGTAAATAAAGGGTTAGTATGGACTTAAAATATCTCTATTTATAATATGCCAAGCAGGTGCCTATTCCACAAAGGGGTCCTATAATTTAACCTTCTAATTATCAGAGTGGAAAGTCTATTGAATTGTAAAAGCCAGGAGACTCTGGAAAACTTGGATGACCCAGATGTGTTTGTTCCTCTTTGTCATTACATTCTGAAGCACTGCCTATGCTTTTTTAGACTTGTTCCACATCAGATTAAATTAATCTAGGTGGAAATGCTTTGGAAGCATGATGTCCTGTGTAAATGTAAGGGATATTTTTGCAGCATGCCTTCATGTAGCTCTTTTCCTAGAAGGAGGTCAATGTTTATTACAAAGCTCCCTTGTCCCCCCAACATCAGAGGAAAATGGAGCAGTCGTTGGAGTTATTATTTTCCTTTCACTTCAGCAGCAGTTACTTCTAACCTCAGCATTTTTGTAATCAAAGATACTGATGTCAAAGTGAAATTTTCTCAGTCTGCCAAACCTACATTAAGAAGGGCTGTTTTATCAAAAGATATTTTAAATTCTAGATGTGGGGAACTGCTACTGTCCTAAATGGGGTGGGTGGAGGTGGAAATTTTAACTTAGTGGTAACAGTTCACTTTGCTGCTTCATTTGCAAGGACAGGATTAAGCTCCTCATCCTCTCTCTTTGAACTATAATTATTGATAAGATTTTAAAGACAGTTTTTGTTTGTTTGTGTTTGTTTTGGTTTTGGATTTCATAGTACTGGGAGATTAACCCAGAACCTCACACATGCTTCTGCAAGCACTCTATCACTGAGCTGTACCCAGCCCATTTTTACTTATTCTTTTGTGACAGATTCTTGCTAAATTAGGCAGGCAGCCCCGAGCCTTGAACTTGAGATCCACCTGCCTCCGCCTGCAGGAGAATTAGTTGTACTTGATAAATTTTCAACAATTAGAGTAAAAGGAAATAGTCTGAATAGAGTAAAAAGAATAGTCTAGATTGTCATATGACCTCTGTCCTATTGGAGGTGCTTATTCTGGTTAAATTAAAATCTTACCTTGGCTCACCTGGAACTGAAACCAGCAACTGTGCCTCCTTCTGAAATTCAAATTAGTTACGATTCTCAACTGAAATACCATATCTTAAAGCTAAATCTTTGTAACTAATTTTATTGTAATACACGCACAGATGCAGAGGGAAATCAAATTGGTAGCTTGGGAGATTCAGGGCCACAGTAGTTAATCTTGAGCAGTTTCTTCTGGGGGCAGCATGAGTAAATAAAAGTAGGGAGGGCTCAGAATCATTGGAAGGAATAAAATGGATAAGAAACAAGACCATTTGCTTAAAACCTCTTGGTGATATTTCCTGCTCTGTGATTCTGAATAGCAAATCAAATTTAATTAATTTTATTCAGATTTATAGGAATATTGGATTCTAAGCCAACAGACTTTGTAATGGTATTTACATACAAATGAACTTGGGTTTGTCTTTAAACCTTTTTCAAAAACTGTCTTTATGTAGGGTGTGGTGGTGCATGCTTGTAATCCCAGTGATTTAGCAGGCGGAGGCAGGTGGATCTCAAGTTCAAGGCTAGGGACTGCCTGCCTAATTTAGCAAGATTCTGTCACAAAAGAATAAGTAAAAAATGGGCTGGGGTACAGCTCAGTGATACCCCAGCCCATACCAGTGCTTGCAGAAGCATGTATGAGGTTAATACCCCGGTACTATGAAATCCAAAACCAAAACAAACACAAACAAAAACTGTCTTTAAAATCTTATCAATAATTATAGTTCAAAAAGAGAGGATGAGGAGCTTAATCCTGTCCTTGCAAATGAAGCAGCAAAGTGCAATGTCACCATTAAGCTAAAATTTCCTTAACCAATCCTACATGAATTAAATCAGAAGTCTCTGTATGCATTTTTCTGCTGAAAAATCTTGTTCTACCTGCACTTTCTTTTTTATCTAGTTCTGTGTGTACAAGCCACTTTTTCTTCAGTAAGGCTAGTAAGTTTGGATTTGTCTTATGATTTTTAAACTTTTCATTCATTAAGTATTTTGATGTTTAATTTCATAATCAAGAGATAAGTCTGCTCAGGCACATGAAATATCTCACCCTAACATGTTGAACCTTTTAGCACTCTATTTGCCAGGCTTCCTGAACAAGAATTGTATGAGGCTGGTATTAAAACAAATTCCTAGTCCCTACCACCAACCTGCTGGATGTGAAACCCCAGGGGACAGACCAGGGAAGCTGTTAGTTTAATAAGTACCCTAGTGATTCTTATAAAATGTGGGAAGCTGACTTACCTCATTTCATTCTTGGAAAGGCCATCTCATTCAATAGACTTTTATGAGAAATTTGAAAGGCTGGTTTACTTGTTGGCTAGTGTTTGGCTCAGCAGTGGTTCCTTCAGTACCCTGAAATAAGTACAGGTGACTTAAGGGAAATGCCTTTTTTGGTGGCTTATGTTCTCATTATGTGGTAGTTCCCTCACATGCCTGCCATCAGTCTCAGCTAATACCTGGTGTCGCCTGCCTACAGACTTAGAAAGCTCACTTCCTTTTCAAACTTATAATGATGACTAATGGCACTGTGAGTAGTGGATATGGGCTAATAAAATAACATTTATTATTATTATTTATATAGAGATTCATGCCATTTAAAGTGGTTCACTTAGGGAAAGTGTCCACCTGACTTTGGAAATCAGTTTTCTGGGCTAAGACTGGTAAAGTGGGAGATGGGAGGGCTTCTAATATTAAAATGCCACAGTTCATGTTTACCTAAATGATAGTAACAGGAACCATTGACAATATTTTAAATAGGTGATACTGTTCAGCATTATTTTTAGAGAGCATAGGACTTTGCCATTGTGATATTTTAATGCTTTCTTTTATTCACAAAGTGTTTGAAATGGACGGAACTGGAGAGCACCATTTGAAGTGAAATAACCCAGACTCAGAAACAGCAATACCTCGTGTTCTCACTCCTTTGTTGGAACTAGATCTACCCTAAAGGAAAACAATTTATACATACATATATATACATAAATGTATAATCATACTTATCTAAGAATGGAAAACACAAGTGGACCCACTGTGAGGTGGGAGGAGTGGGTGGATGCTGGGGGATGAAGGAGGGAGGAACAATTTAAATGGGTAAAGAGGGAGAGAAAAAGCACAAAATATAGGATGCAGCTCTGGAAATCCCCCCCAAAAATCATGGTATAAATCATAATTGCATACAACTGTCATTACATGTTGACCAAAATTTTTCCCTTTTTTTCTTTTTTCTTTGTTTTTGTTTCCTTTGTTCAATAAAATGTTTAAGGAGATGGAAGTGTAAATAGTCCTAATTTGATACTGGACATGTGAATCCTATATCCCATCAATATGTGTAATTAAAATACTAATAAAAAGTGTTGGAAAACTTTCATTGTACATGCTACCCACATAAGGGATTATTGTTGTTGTTAGGTGCCATCAGGTTGGTGTCCAGCTCATAGTGACCCTGCGTACAATAGGCAAAACACTATTGTCGGTGCTTCTATGCTATTCATAGGGTTTTCAATGGTGGATTGATTTTTGGAAGTGGGTTGCTGGGTCCTTCTCCCAAGCCTACAGCCCCTGGTGTTCCCAGGTGCCCTCCCATCCAAATATTAACCAGGCCTGACCCTATTTAGCTTATGGGATCTGACAGGATCAGACACCACAGTGCTATGGCTACAGGCCACATATGGGATAGTACATATTTTATATTGGTTTAAAAGACCTGGTGCTTATAGTTTTTCATTCTTTGGTGCTATTATTCCTTTGGAAAAATATATAAATTGTTCTGAGTTGGAACAAAACCATGTAAGCCATTGGTTTTATATGTAATTGGAAAACTTTGAAACTTGTCTTAGAATTTGACTCAATTTTCAGAGTTTCCTCTACTGAAAAAATGATATTAATTAGCAAAGAATGAACTTATGTTCATTGTGGAACAATATAAGAAGAATATAAATTTGGTTGAGGAAGTGCACTTTTATAGACGAAGCATGAACACTTCAAAAAGATAGCACATGGGGGCTGGAGGATAGCTCAGTGGTAGATCTCTTGCCTAGTGGCTATGAGCCTGTGGATTTGATCCCCAGCACAGTGAACAAACAACCAACTTCAAAATTAGGCTTTGACAGGTGTGGTGGTACATACCTGTACTTCCAGCTAGGCCAGCCTAGGCTACATGGAGAGTTCAAGGCTAGTCTGGGCTACATAATAAACTCTGTCTTGGGGGAAAAAAAAAACGATTTGGGAAGAAAAAGCAATACAGATAAATGGTTTGCTGTAGTATAGAAGAGAAGATCCGTGGGTTAGAATAGTCGTGGAGATTTTCCATAAAAATTGACTTTTGAATATAGGTTTTTGGGGGTCTGGAGGAGCAACCAGAAGAAGAGCAGGTTTTCATGTAGGCTAACCATGTGAGCAAAGGTTCATAGGTTGTAATGAGCATTAATTTTGTGGTACAATGAATAGAACAGTGTGAAAGAAGTAGAATAGATAAAATAGAGAGGGTAGGTTGAACCTAGACTCCAAGTTGTGTCATTTGGTTCAAACTATTGAAGAGGAGCCACAGGACATTTTTGGACAAGAGATGTATGTTATTTAGGAAGTGTTTTAGGACTATTAACTATAAGTAGTAGTTTTGAAATTGTACTTTGTGGAGCCTATTGGGGTGGAGCCTATGATGTCTTGATCGGTACTGTATCCTTAGAGCCCAGGATAGATCCTGGGACCCGGCAGGAACTCAGAAGCATTTGTTGAGTGAGGGAAGGCACAATTATGGGTCTTCCCCCATCTCTTTCAATGGGAACAGATTCACATGACAGTGTTTTTATATATTAGTCTCCTGAATATGGTGTCATTTTAATTGAAATGGTTGTGCATGCCAAAGCGATTTGAACCTCTCAACATACAGGATTAGTGGAGGAGAATTTGGAGGAGAGGAGACCAGAAACCAGTTGGAGTTTATACTCTTGAGTCCCGATTTCATTCAGACTTTAAGAGTGGCTACATTTGTCAACCTTCTGTGACTGTAACATAACCCCAGACAAATGAACTGATAAAGGTTTATTTAGACTCATGGTTTTAGAGGTTTTAGTCCATGATTGATTGGCCTGTTGCTTTTGGTCCTGTGGTAAGGTACCATATGGCCACAATGTGTGGCAAAAGGGTTAACCTCCTGCCCTGGGGGAGGAAAAAGAAAGAAACCAGAAGCCCTCCCACTAGGGCTCACCTCTGAAAATTTCCACCACCTCCCAATAGTACTAAGCTGGGCACTAATGCTTTAACACATGGGCTTTTGGGGAACATTCCAGGTTCAGACCAACACAGCAGTGGCTGTGTTGTATATTTCCATTACAGTGTGATGAAGAATGCTAGTGGTTAAGAGAAATAATAATAATAACAATAACAATATTATTATTTTTTATTAATTATATTAATTATGTAATAATAATAATAATAATAATAATAATAATAATAATAATTGAGACAAGGTCTTGCTATGTACCTCAGGCTGGGATCCTCCTGCCTCAGCCTCCTGAGTGCTGGGATTACAAGCATATGCCACCATATCCAGCTCTAATATTTTTGTTTTAACGTAAAGAAATGATGGCATTATGATCTTTCATGGGTTTACGATGAAATCCTAACTGGCATTTTGAGCCTCTGCTACTGTATGGATGTGTTTGTGGTTTGTGTTTTGGAAGAGACAGAAGGAACGCGGGAGCTAACACAGACCTGTTGATTCTTGTGGCTTAATAGGTCCTGCAGTGCTGGATAGTGAGCTAGTTCTCACTGGAATAGAGTTTCTGCTCGGAGTATTTGGAGTTTGGTGCTCAAGTCAGATAGAACAGCAACTTTTGATAACAGCAGCCATCGTGTTTTTAAAAGCTTTTTAGAAGTTTTCTATTCTCTTCTTCATCTCATTGTTCTTATTTGTAGGTTTCCTCCCAGCAGGTTGATCCAGGAAACCCAGTGGTGCTTCGTGATGATGTGATTTGTGTAATGCTCCTTTCTGTCCAGGCATCCTGAACTCATTTCTTCTGTGCTGGGTAGATGAAACAGATATCGGGGCAATGGCACTTCCTTCCTCCCACTGAGACCCTAGGCAAGCCTTCCTAATCACTTTGCACCTTCACTTTCTCTTTGACAAAGCTAAGAGAATGCTTCTACTGAATCCCATTTCACAGGAGGCTGTTGCAGTTAGAGGGTTGTCACGTCTGTACTTTGATATAGTCTTTATACAATTGTTAAAGTGAGAAAAGAATGATGAGTATTGGAAATGGATTAGTTTGATATATATTCTATAGATTTTGCCTTTTTAAAGGCTTATTAACTTAAAAAGCAACTGACTGAATACATTCAGAAAATAGTCGAAGGTGGCTGGTATTCTGATTCACTGTGGATAAACAGGTGATTAGATTTCCTATGTACTATTTAAAAGATTTTCTCAAATTTTCAAGGTTAGACTTTGATAGGTGAAATGGGGATGGGGCAGTTGTGATGCTGGAGTTCTTAAAACTGGCTGTGAATCAGAATTTCAGGTAGAGCACTTGCTACGGATATAACTGCCAAGGCTGGCTCCAAATACTAAATTAGAAACCCCAGAGATGGGGCCTTGGCATCACATTTTAAATATGTTTCCTAAGTTAGTCTGCTATGCCTGCTCTGAGGCCAGCATTTGGGCACCATTGGCCCCAGTGGCTTGTCAGATGACCCTTAGCCTGCCAGGCCTAGATAATGTGTCCTGTCTTCCTCTCCAATCTCTTTCTCTGGTTTGCACTCCTCTAACTCCTGCTTAGTGTGCTTTAGTATGCCAGTCTTTTTTCTTGTCCAAGAACACGGTACATGTTGAGAACGTTTATTGCTGTTAATTTGTGAATGTGGTGGAAGGACCTCCTAAACCCAGCTGAGACCCCCAGGATGACAGTCACCTATGCCAAAGAGGATGGGAAAATAGACTCCACAGTGTATATATTTTCAGTTTATTTAAAAAAAATAAAAATGAAAGACAAATGCTTTTTATGATTTGTCATTGAATAATTGCAATGTGTGTAACGGCAAGTTTTATATGAATATTTATAGGACTTTGCGTATCTTTCTTGAGCCCATGGGCATATTTGTATGCATTTGCAGTTTGGAAGGGGAAATCAGATTTAAATTTAGGAACAGACTGATTCAGAAGGCTCTTCTGTGTACCTTTTGAAGGGAATGTTTACCTTCCAGCTAGTTTCCTGCAGATGGCAGTTTTGGACTTGGATAGAATAGAATGTTATAGGATGGTTTCATGGTGTTTCTTGTAAGATTTTAAGACATTGAGAAGCTCTGGTTATCCTTTTTAGTATTGGCACAGGCTAGTAGGTGAGCGATTATATTTTCCTTTATTCTTTTAGCAGTAATTTGAAAGTACAGGAGTTATTAGATATACTAATCTAAAACTCCAAAAATGCTTAAACTTTGAAAGTTTCTTCTAGTTAAATAAAGCTTGCGTTTATGTCTCCTACTAATAGTGCTTTTTGATTATTGGATATCTTTAGGATTGATTCATATTTCAAGAAGAATCCAATTAATTGAGAGAGAACTTGAATCAACTTCAGCATGGCATTCTAAGATAAGGCAGTAGGTGGCGCTTACTTATCTGTCATTCAGGAGTTGTTAATATCAAAGTGTTCAACACTACCTGGCTCTTACTGATACATGTGTTTTCATTGACAAGAAGAACTCTTTGTCCACAGCCCTAGTCTAACGTGTCTCAAACTTTTGTACAAAGGAAGTTTCTGGGTTCTGTGTGTTAATGGCAACTTCTGGGTCCCACTCCAATTATTTTGATGTATAAAGTGTTGTTGAGGGGCTAGTTCTCAATATCTGTGTTAAATAAGCACTTACAGATGATTCAGTTATAGAGGACTATACTCTGAGAACGCTCCTCTAGTAGAAGAAAAAATGTAGTTTAGTGCCATGTTTTAAGATGGAATTGATAATAGCCACTACTTACAGGGACCTCATTTTTTGTCAAGCTCTATCCTAGAAGAAGTGCCACCAGAGTACTCCTTGCAAGCAAGGATGGCTAGACTGCATCTGACATATTTTGCATATATTGTCAGGAGGGACCAATCCCTGGGGAAGGGCATCATATTTGGGAGAGTGGTGGGTCAATGGAAAAATGGAAAACCCTCAACTAGATGGATTGACACAGTGTCTGCAACAATGGGCTTAAATGTAAGTAAGATCATGTACCTGGCACAGAATTGGGGAGTGTTTTTTTCTGTTGTACATGGGGTTGATATGAGTTGGAGCCCACTCGATGGCACCTAACAATGAGAAAATGCTAGTGTTTCATGTAAGTCTTCACAGTGTGCTGCAAACATAAGTATGTTTTGCCACTTCACAAAGGAAGAAACAGAAGCAAACAAAATTCAAATAACTTTTACAGAGTCACATACTATGATTTAAATTAGGTTTCCAAAGTAATTGGTTCCTAACTCCTAAAAAATATGCAATTGGGTTTTTGTCATTTTTTCATTTAATCTATTCATGGGTAAAAAGGAACCAGGACTTCATGGAATAAACTATGTATAAGGACATATTCCTTCTGGGGCCTGAGTTGTTGTATCATGGAGTCATGGAAATACCATGGGGGTGGTACAAGGCAACCTTCATTCTAGTTCTTAGCCAAAAAGAAGACTCTGGGCAGGTCCCTTCCTTCACTAGCCTCGTTTCATCCATCTATAAAACAAGGCTCAATATTCTCTAAGGATAGCATTCTTCAGACTCACTTAAAGAGCCAGACATGATGGTACATGCCTATGATCCTGGCACTTAGGAGGCTGAGGCAGGAGAATCAAGAGTTCCAGGCCAGCCTACACTACACAGTGAGACATTTTCTGAAAAAAAAAAAAAAAAAAAAAAACTTACTTAAAAAACTTGCTTAAAAAGGCATATTCTTATTCTCAGACTTAAGTGAATTGGAATTTCTAGTGTTGAGACACCATGGGACCTTCCCTTTTAACAAATCCCCCAGTGATTTGCATGTTGGAGAATCTTTGAACCAGTGGATCTCTCTGCTCTCTTTCAGTATAGATGCTCTATGATTCTTAGCCTTGGAGTTTTGACTTCTTTGGGTGTGACTAAAGCCAGGTGGTGGCATGAACTCGATAATTATAAATTATGCAAATGAAGATCCTGCTTCAATCAGGCTATAGAAGGTATTTTGAAAGAGGTAAGGAAAAAACTGACCTTGAATTTCTTTTGTCTTTTTCTTTTTTTGGTGCTGCAGATTGAATCCAGGACCTTGTGTGTGCCAAGCATGTGCTTTACCACTGAGCTACACCACCAGCTCCCATGATCCTTGATTCTAATGAAGAAAATTTGCTTATGATCTGTTAGACTTTGTATCACTGTGACAAAATACCCAACATGAACAACTTATGGGAGGAAAGATTTATTTTTTCACAGTTCCAGAGGTTTCAGCACATTGTGGCAGAGAGGGCCTGACAGAGTAGCTCACATCATGGTGGGACAGGAAGCAGAGTGGAGCCGTAACAGGAAAGGGCTAGGGCAAGAGCCAGCTCCCAAGGACACACTCTCCCAGTGACTTACTTCCTCCACCTGGGTCCCACCTTCCGCAAGTCCACTACCTCCAAATCTATTCAGTTTTTTAGTCCATCATTAGTTCAGATCTGGAACACCCTCACTTGCACACCCAGAGGAGTGCTTTACAAATCTAGGCATTTCTTGACCCAATCAAGTTGACAGTCAAGATTAGCCATCACATGATCTCAGGTTAAACCTTCATTTGGAAATGTTTCTGGTGTGTTCCTAAGTGTAATAATAGCCAACTTGTAGCACTTAACTGTGTCCTTCATATTGTTTCTTTCCCACAGTGACTGGTACAGAGAACATCTGATTCATTTCCATGGTTGACAGTATCTTTGTGTGTGTGTGTGTATGTGTGTAGTGCTGGGGAGGAACCCAGAGCCTTGCACATAGTAGGCAGACACTCTACTCCCCTACAGACATTTCTACTCCTCTGAGAGTGCACTTGTTAAAATAAAAGACATTGTGGTCCCCTCTTGAATTTTTTTTTTCATGGTTCTTGGGGATTGAACTCAGGGCTTCATGCATACTTTGCCAGTGCTCTACCACTGTGCTGCATCCTCAGCACCCTCCCCCCTCCCTTTTTTGTTTTGGAGTCAAGATCTCACTAAGCCATGCAGGCTAGGCTGCCTCTGGCCTTGAACTTGCAATCCTGCTTTTGCCTCCTGAATCATTGGGATTATAAGTGTGAGCCACTGAACCTGGTCCCATTTGAAGCTTAACTTTACATAATCAGAATCTAATATCTATTCTTTCTTTAATGACAGTCTCCAAATACTTGTGATTTCCTTCTTTCATTTTCAAATATATATATATATTTTTTGGTGGTGCTAAGGGGTTGAACCCAGGGCCTCATGCATGCTAGGCAAGTGCTGTACTACTGAGCTGCACCCCTAACCCCATTTTTTATTTTTTGTTTTACTAGAGGGTCTGAGTTAGTTGTGCAGGTTGCCTCTCGCCTCAAACTTGCAATCCTCCTGCCTGTCTCCTTAATCACTGGAATTACATGTGTGTACCATAGTACCCAGGGGCTGGGATTTAGCTCAGTTGGTAGAGCGCTACGCTGCAGTCTCTGAGGTCCTGAGTTCAATTCCCAGCACCGCAAAAATGGGAGAAGGACCTGGCAATCCACTCCCAAGGCAATCCCGAAACAGTCAGCCATTGAAAACCCTATGAGGGTTGCTATGAGTTGGATACCGACTTGACGGCACCTAACAACAACAACCATAGTACCCAGCTTTCAAAGAATTTCGATAGGCTAGAATTTTTGTTGTGGGAGTAGATCACATTTGTAAAGCATACATCTCAGTAGAGATCAGCTGGTGAACATGCTCAATGAACTACCACCAGGTCAAGAAGAACATTGATAGCTACTCTGAAGTCCCCTTCATGGCTCCTTCCAGTTGCAATGCACCCTGTACCTCTCAAAGGTAATCATTATGCTGACCTCTAACATATGGTAGATATTTTAAAAAATAGTTTTTGTTTTTTCAACTCAGCCTAATCCATTGTGCAGCCATTATATGCCTGATGCTGAGGCTACAGAGGAAACACCACCACTTCCTTGTGGAGTGCACTCTGGTGGGAGAGAGAGACTGCAGACCAGTCATGGAAGTGTGTACTGTGCTGCATATTACAAACTTAGAGCAATGGAGACCGGGAACACATACCAGGTGTTACTGAAAAATAGTTATTGAGGTTTTTTGGCAGGGTATTTATTTCCTTAAGGAGATACAAAGAAAAGAAAGGGTAAAAATAAGATACATGGATCAGTAAAAAGTTGTATCAGTTTGAGGGATTTTGTTTTTATTTTTATGGTATGAACGTTAGGGCCACTTCTTCCCTCCATGAGATGTGTGTGTGATGTGAGATGCAGCTTTGGAGCTGACTCAGGTGCAGCAGACTTTATAAGGCTCTAGCCAAGCCCAAGGGGAAAGATGTGTGAAATGTGCTGCAAACATTGCAAAATAAAATGAATGTTTCTCTGTAAGTGGAAGGGAGTAACTATATATTTTCCATGTATTTTATCTTAACAGGTTGTAATAACAGTTTGAGTTGAAAGGGGCTCAATCACAGCTATGGTTTTAAAATAGGAAATATTTTTGGAGTCCCTGGGCATTCAGACAGATTCCAAAGCAGGAAAAAGTGGTATAGGTGACATTCTATAAATAGGCACACCTTTTTAAGGCTCTGTATTTGGTTAACTGTCTAGGGTCAGATTTTTGCTTGAGAGAGGGTCTAGGTTTATTCTTAAATCATATGTATTAGCCAGCTTGTCCATCACTGTGGCAGAGAAACTGACCAAAGCAAACTTATGGGAGGAAATATTTATTGGGGACTCATGGTTAGTGAGTCACAGTCCACAAGGGCAGCGGGGCCCATGACAGACAACCTCATATCTTGGCAATCAGTCAACAGCAGAGAGAGCCACCAGAACTTCGGGTTCAGGTAAAAACCTGCAAAATCCCTCCCCCGTGACTCACTTCTGCTAAGCGAGATCCCATCTCCCAAAGTTCCTTAGCCTTCACAAGTAGCACCACAGCTAGGGATCAGATGTTCAAACATGTGACATGACATTTGGGAGACACTTTAGATCCAAACCATAACAGCCTGCTGTGAATTCTCTTAACATATAACTTAGGATTCATTTGTTATATTACAAATACTTTATTTTTCAGTACTAGGGAATTGAACCTAGAGCCTTGTGCATATTTTGCAAGCACTGTACCACTGAGCTACATCTTCAGCCTCTTTTTAAAATTTTTTATCTTTAGACAGGGTATCACTAAGTTGCATAGGTTGCCTCTGTCCTTGAATTGGTTATCTTCCTGCTTCAGCCTCCCCAGTGAGTGGGGTTACAGGATTATATCTCTGCATCTGGATTCTACTATTATAAATACTTTGAATGAAAGAGGAAATATTGGTAGGTGAATTATACTTGTGCACTAAAATAAATCTAAAAAGAATTTCCATTAGAGACTTGAATGAATCATTCATTGTTTTCACTTATGGCCCAAGGAAGCTCATAAAAATTTCACTTTGAAAAACAAAGGATGGCAGATTAGCAAATAAAGTAGAATTTAAGGAAAAGGTATTAAATGAACCTAAAAAAGTTGTTTAGTGTACATGTAGGGAAACACATTCTGGAGTCAATTTGAGAAAATTTCTAAACCTGAAGATCATTTGTAAATTCCAGATGTTCATGGTGAAGCCCAGGTAAGAAATCCTGATTTTAATGATGCAAGTCTATCTCACCACACTTACTCATGTTTTCACTGTGTCTGTGCTCTTTGCAATGTGACTTTGCAGCTGTTCTTATTAAGAGATGGTGTCTTTGCATCTAGATTGGCTTTGTGACTTATTTAGCAAACAATGTATTAGTCAGCTGTTGTGTTGCTGTGGCAAATACAGATTTAGACAAATTTATAGGAGGAAGTAATTATTGGGGGCTTATGGTTAGAAGATTTTAGTCCATAGGGATGGAGCAGGCATGGTATCAGGGCAGGCCATGGGACAGGTGGCAGATGACCACCACACATTTTGGTGATCAGGAAGCAGAGAGCAGAGAGCAACTAGAACTGAGTCCTGAGCAACTAGAATTGAGCAGAGAGCAACTAGAACCTCTGAAGTCCTACCCCCAGTGACTTCTGCTAAGCTAGATCCTGCTTCCCAAAGTTCCATAGCCTCCAAACACAGCACCACCAGTTGAGCACCAAACATTCAAACATATAACTTCTGGAAGACATTTAGATCCAAACCATAGCACTCAGCCCCTGGCCCCCAAAGGTCATGGCCATCTGATAATGTTAAATGCATGTAGTCCAACTTCAAGAGTCCCCAGAGTCTTAACAGCCTTAAACATATTCAAAGGGCAAACTTAGCTGTGAGATCCTATAAAACAAGAAACAGGTTATATACTTCCTACATACTATGGCACAGAGTAAGCATTCCCCTTCCAAAATGGAAGGATGGGGCACAGAAAAGAAAGATTGGCCCATAGCAAGACCAGTAACCCTCTGGACAAACGAATCCTGTGCCTTCATGTCTTGATCTCTAGCATACACGACATCATCTGGGTTTGAATAGGCTTGGGTGGCTTCATCCCCACTGCCCTCTTGGTCTGGCTTCACCCATTGCCAGCAACTTTCCTGGTTAGACATTTCATGTTGCTGTCCTGTCCAACATTCTGGGTTTTCCGTTGCTGCTAGGCTGAACTGTTAAGGATTCATCATGCATCAGCTTTTTAGGGGCTCTGGAGGTCATCAGACCCTGGTTCACATTGCCTGACCTTGCAGGCTATTTTCTGGAACTTTGTGGCAGCCTCCATAATCCCTTAATTCTTGCATTCTTCATGCCTGCAAAAAAACAGCACTATGTGGATATAGCCAAGGGTTGCTGCTATCTTGAGAGGTGACTTTATGCTTTTGAACCACAGATGCAGTGTAGCCTCTATGCCCAGGGCAAGAAACCACTTCTCTGGGTGGCCCCTTTATAGTGGGTCATCCAGAGGCAGTTGCTTTTCAGCCACTCTCCCTTCAAATGGATTTTTTTCTTAATTTTTTTATTTTATTAAATCTATTTTTAACTGATACATAAAAACAAAAATGATACATACCAATGGGGTTCCAGGTAATGTTTTGATACATTTTTACATTATGTAATATGTCAGGCTAAACATAATTACCTCATTAAACAGTAATCATTTCTTTATGGTGAAACCTTTCAAAAATCTTCATATTTTTAAAAAATATACAGTACATTGTTGTTATCTGCAGTCACCACACTGCAATAGCACAGCAGAATTTCTTACTTGGTTTTGATTTGCATTTTCCTGATTAGTTGAGCATTTTCCATGTATCTGTTGGCTATTTATGTGTCTTCTTTTGAGAAATGTCTATTTGGATCCATTGCTCCTTTTAAAATCAGGCTATTTACTTTTATTTGTTGTTGTGTTTTTGGAGTTCCTTATATATTCTGGGTATTAAGGTTTCAAAAGGCAGCCCAAGAAGGCAAAAACAAATATTATAATGACATGTGCAAAGAGCTGGAGGTAGAAAACCAAAAGCGAGGAACATGCTCTGTGTTTCTCAAGCTTAAGGAATTGAAGAAAAAATTCAAGTCAAGAGTGGCAATAGTGAAAGATTCTACAGTGAAAATATTAAATGATACAGGAAACATCAAAAGAAGATGGAAGGAATACACAGTGTCATTGTACAAAGAAGAATTGGTAGATGACCAACCATTTCAAGAGGTTGTATATGAAGAGAACCAATGGTATTGAAGGATGAAGTAGAAGCCGCCTTGAAAGAACTGGTGAAACACAAGCCTCCAGAAATTATGGAATACCAATAGAGATGTTTCAACAAACAGATACAGCAGTGGAGGTGTTAACATGTTTATGCCAACAGATATAGAAAACAGCTACTTGGCCAATTGACTGGAAGAGATCCATATTTGTGCCTATTCTCAAAAAATGGTATCCAACCAAATGTGGAAACTATCAGACAATATTAATATCACACACAAGCAAAATTTTACTAAAGATCATTCAAAAGCAACTGTAGCAGTATTTAGACAGGGAACTGCCAGAAAATCAAGCAGGATTCAAAAGAGGGCTGGGAACCAGGGACATCATTGCTGATGTCAGGTGGATATTAGCCGAAAGCAGAGAATATCAGAAAGATATCTATCTATGTTTTATTGACTACACAAAGGCATTAGACTGTGTGGATCATAACACATTATGGATAACACTTCAGTAAATGGGAATACCAGAGCACCTAATTGTACTCATGAGGAATCTGTACATGAACCACCAGGCAGTTGTTCGAATAGAGTAAGGAAATTGCCTGGTTCAAAGTTGAGAAAGATGTGTGAGAAAGGTGTGTGAGAAAGTGAGAAAGGTGTGCTGTATACTTTCACCATATTTCTTCAGTTTTTATGCTGAGGAAGTAATCCAAGAAGCTGGACTTCATGAGGAAGAACACGGCATAAGGTTGGAAGAAGACTCATTAACAACCTGCATTATGCAGATGGCACAACTCTGCTTCCTGAAATTGAAGAGGATTTAAAACATTTACTGATCAAAGATCATCATATCTTTAGTATGGGTAGTGGCTAAACATCAACAAAACAAAAATCTGCTGCACCCCCAGCCCATTTTTAATTTTTTTTTTGTTTTGAGTCAGGGTCTTGTTAAGTTACTCAGGCTGCCTCTGGGATCAAAGTCACAGACTTCCTAGCTCAGCCTCCAGAGTGGCTGAGATTATAGATGTGTGCCATTGGCCTTGCCTTTGACTCATGCTTTGGCCCCCAAGAGATTTCTGTGGTCCCAGCAAAAAGTTTGAGGTTTCCCTTCACTGAAGCTTCTCTCTTTAACAATTACGGCCTCCTTTCCCAAATCAGCCCTGTACCCAGTAACCTTAGACAAGCTGTGGCTTTTTCCCTCTTTAAACTGTACATTTTTCAGATTTTCTTGCTGTGCCTTTTTCTCTATTTTTTTCATCATATATCTGGCTTAATTCAGTAAGCAACAACTGTGCCATATCCCCTTGCCACCCTTGTGATATTTCCTCTATCAAGTTAATTAGTCCATTATGTTTGAATTCAATCTTACTAAAACCTTTAGGATTTGGACAAATTGCAGATAGGATCTTTGCTAGAATATAACACAAATTGCCTCTAATCTAGTGCCCAACAGAGTCCTTATTTTCCTTTGAAACCCTGTGAGCTCCATCCACATTATCTTCATTTCTATCAGCCATGGTGTTCTGATCTTCCTTACTTCCAACAGAACCATCTTTCAACCTCTGCATATAGCATTTCAGGGTTTCTCTCATCTGCGTCTCCAAACTCTTCCAAACTTCTGCAAACAAATTCCAATAGCCTAAGAACCACACAGTTAGGTTTCTGCACAATGACAACCCCACTCCCAGTACCAGTTTTAGTCAGCTGGTGCATTGCTGTGCCAAACATTGGTGCAAGAAAAACTTACGGGAGGAAATATTTATTGGGGACACTTGGTTAGAGGATTTTTGTCCATAGAAGCAGAGCAGGCCTGGCAGCAGGGCAGGCTGTGGGGCAGGTGGCAGATGACCTCCTCACATCCAGAACTGTGGGACCAAGTAAAAATCTCCAAAGTCCTACCCCAAGTGACTCATTTCCACTTAGCTAGATCCTGCCTCCCAAAATTTAATAGCCTCCACATACAGCACTACCAGTTGGGGACCAAATATTCAAATACATGACCTTTAGGAGACATTTAGATACAAACCATAGCACAGAAAGAAATGACAGTTGGCAGTTCCCAGCCTTTAGAGTTTTTGCTTGCTTCCTCTTTCTTGTACCTCTGCTTCTGCTGTGGAAATATGCCCAGGGTAACCTGCTAGAGAATCAGAGGCCACACAGAAGAAAGGCATGGTTCCTGAGCTGATGCCACCCACCCCCTCTGCATGAGAGAGCTCAGCCTACATCAATACAGCTGCCTACCCAACCAAACACTATGGAAACATACAAAGCCAAGTTGAGATTAGAAAAATCATCGCACATGGTGCTACGGACTCATGAACAATAATAACTGCTTATTGTTTAAGCCACTAAGGATTGAGGTGGTCTGTTACCTAGCAATAGCTATGGTAACTCTTTCAAAGTTTATACCATACAGAAAATACCTATCCTTTTCAAGTGGCTGTGGGAATTTACGAAGTTGAGTCTAAGCTTATTACATGGACTTTAATAGATTCTTCCAAGTAGGACTTATATAGACAACTTTTCAATTTATACTGCCTTAAAACTAAAAATGTGTTCTTTTTTGTAAAGTTTAAATATAGTTCAAACTACTTGATAAATAGAACACTCCCCACTCTTGGTTCTTTGGGGGAAAATCATCAAAATACTATGAATGCAATCAAGAAATACAAATGGAAAAATTGTTGTTAGGTGCTGTTGAGTTGGGTCCAACTCACTGGGACCTTTTGTACAACAGAACGAAAACACTACTGGACACTGTGCCATACACGATCTTTTTTTTATGTTTGAGCACAATGTTGCAGTCATTGTGTTTTTTCTCATTTTGAGTCATGCCACATCAGCAAATGGAGGTCCCAGGAGCTCTACTCCAGTTCCTTCATTAAGATCAACTCTACTTTGAGGCGGCAGTTTTTCCCCAGTCGTCTTTTGAATGCCTACCAGCCTGAGGGGCTCATTTTCTGGCACTATATTTGACCATGCTTCTCTGCTGTTTATAGGGTTTTCAATGGCTAATTGTTTCGGGAGTGGGCAGCCAGGCCCTCTTCTCTAGTCTTTTTTAGTCTGGAAGCTCAGCTGAGACTTGTCCACCATTGGTGGCCCTGCTGGTATAGCTTTCAGCATCACAGCAGCACGCAAGCCTCCATAGTATGACAAGCTGACAGAAACATAGGGGCATGAAAATATTAGATATTTGAAGAGGGCATATGGCATACAGAGGAGACTAAGAATCCTGTGTAATGTTGTGCGGGATAATTATTGCCAACTTGGTTGATTGGGAATTACATTTTCCAGAATCTCCTTCTCTATTTGGTTCTGTATTAGAATTGGCCAAAAGATGAACTTAAGATTTAGGAGTTGGAAGTGATGTTGTCACTGTCATTTTGGCATCCTTCTTTTTATTTTATTGGTACCTCAGTCAAAGACACATCAAAGCAGCAAGCATTCCATTCCAACATCTTGTAAAACTAATCTAAGATGAAGGGAATTAATAAAGAATAGTAGGTAGCTTGTGGAATCATGGAATCTATAGTTGGCCCAAGAACTAGAATTTTTTTTTTTTTTTTTTTTTTTTTAGAGAGTCTCAATAGCCCAGGCTGTTCTTAAACTTAAGATCCCTGCCTCAGCCTCCTGAGTGTGTGGATTATGGGCATGTGCCATTACACTCAGCTCAAAAACTAGAGTTTAAATCTGCATAGCTAGGAATAGTGCAACAAGGAATGACACAGCCAGAAAAATCCCTCCCTCCCCACAATAGGACTGATTTTGTGGAAAGATCATCCCTGGCACTATGGACTTGATACCAGGATTCTACCACAGCTGCTCCAATAGGGCCAGAAGCCTGTGCATTGTCATGCTAGGATATATAACTTCCTGCTCTTTGACTACCTCCTCATACTGCTGTCATCTATATCTGAGTCTTGCATGGGTACAAATAATTGGCATATATTGTATGACTGAACCTTGGCTGTCAGGGAGTCTAGGCACATACTGGTGTTCTTGTCTCTAAAGCGTATCAGTACGTTCCCACCAGAAATACCCTCTAGTATGAATACAACTGTACTTGGACAAGTAGGGTTTGTTGCTTTTGGAGTAGCAAGGGGGAACATAAACCATGAGGAGCCATGAGATGGCTCAATAAGAGGGTGTTAGGGGCAGTAATAGGGACTTGGACTTGTTTGGGTGATTTCTGGAGGGTCTAAGGAAGCAGGGGTTTATTTTAGAAAGGATGATATCAGAAAGTGAGGGCAATTCTGAGTATCTCAAATTAAGGGCAAGCTAGAGTGAGAAAAAAGGCATCATTGGTTAAAGAATTACTGTAACAGTCACTCATTTAGCCAAGATAGAGGTATATTTGGTATTGTGTGAGTAGCATAGCAACCTTAATGTTGTCTGCACTTAGACAAAATTATGGTGTGGTCTTACTTTGTCTCTTTTAGTCATGGTCTCTGAGTAACCTTGTCTGAGGTTGGTATGCTGAGATGGTTTATGTACGTGGCCTACCTGTGAGTGTCTGGCCAGCTTCTGGATGTCAGGAGGTGCTCTTTTCTCTTATTTCTTAAGTACAAACTGCAAGGGGATTGTTGAATAAGCTACTTTATTTTATCTGCCACAGGTGTCATCCTCTTTCATGTTGAAGCTATGGTGTTTCCCATTAAAGTCAGGAACAAGACGAATATACCTCTGTCCATGATCACTTTATATCTTAAAGTTTAGTCAGAGCAGTAAAATGAAATAAGACAAAACTTTGTGGAGAGGAAAAGAAATTATTATTTGCATATGATTATCTACTTAACAACTCAAGAAAGTCAACAAAAAATTAAGAGTTCAATAAGTTTTAAAATTAGTGTGCAGAAATCAATGCTATCTCTTAAAAATAACAATCATCAGAGAACACAATTTTGAAAACACATTAAAAATAGAGATTAAAATATGTAAGAATAAATGAATGTAAGTATAGGGGCCCATATAAATAAAACTAAAACTTAAAGATGTGAAGGAAAACTTGAATAAGTAGTTGGGTATATCACATCCTTGGATGGCATAACTCAATAACTTAGCCATTTCAATTCTAATAAAAAACATCAAAAGTTTTTAAACTAGGCAGTATAATTCTTTTTTTTTTTTTTCGGTATTGGGGGTTGAACCCAGGGTCTCACGTCCACATGCTCTGCAAGTGCTGGACCACTGAGCTGCATCCGCAGGCCAGTTTTTTACTTTTTGAGACAGAGTCTTGCTAAGCAGACTGCCTCTGGTCTCGAACTTGCGATCCTCCTGCCTCCGCCTCCCCAGCCACTGGGATTACAGGCATGTGCCACCATGTCCAGCTGCTAGGCAGTATAATTCTAAGGTCATCTGGGAAGTTCAGTAAAGGGATGAAGACATGTTGGCATATTGAAGGATGACTTACACTGCTAGGAAGAAAGATTTCTTATTAAAGCAACATGGTTCCTGTATAAGAATAGAAACATCCCCTTAGGCAGGCTTATGTAGATACATTTGATGTAGGATAAAGGTGGAATTTAAATATATTTTTTCTTATGGGGCTGGGGTTTAGCTCAGTTGGTAGAGTGCTGCTCTGTACTTTTTGAGGACCTGTGTTTGATCCCCAGCACTGCAAAAATGGAAGAAGGATGTGGGAATCCACTCTGAATCCTGAAAACAGCCATTGAAAACCCTATCAGGGTCACTATGAGTCAGATCTGACTGGACAGCACCTAACAAAAACAACAACAACATTTTTTGTTAGGATGTAAAAGCTTCAAAACATCACTCCCATACTAACAATGAAAAACTGACTGGTAAATGACAAAATTATTACTTTTGTTGAGCTCATGAGATACATGAGGTGTGAGGTAATCACGTAAGCTAATTGAAAAGAGACAAATTGTGTTGGGGAGGGGACTATGAGCACTGTCTCAGCCCGACAGTGCTTTGGAATAGAGGCTACTGCCATTTAGGTGAGTGTGAAGAATCAACGCAACTGTGAAAGATTATCCAGAACATGTGTGGCTTACTGTGAAAATCTGGAATAGCTGAGGTAACAGGGGAGTTCACAATCAGCTGCAGGTTCTTTTCTTGAGACTTCTACAGAGTGTTCGCAAGAATACTGGAGGCCAAGAAGGACACTGACTCTTTTCAGCCAATATCTGTGGTGCAGGCAGATAAGTGGCAATCAGTGGTGGTTGGAGGCACAAAATGTCACGCACATTCCTTGCTTCTCCCTTAGGAATCCAGAGCCGTAAATCCTGGGGACAGGGCAGCAAGCTCACTCTCCCACAGAGCTCAGGGTGGTCAGTGGATGTCGAGGGCGAGGGGAGAGGCACAAAGCCTTGCGTACTTCTCTGCACAGTTTTCCCTGGACAATCAAAGCCTCAGGAATGGTAAAGCCTATTATTCCCATGGCACACAGACAAGGGTGCAAAGCTCAACAGATGGATGAAAAACATTTAACAAAACTGAGCATTCATTTATGGCAAAAACTCTCAGTAAACTACAGCTTTCTTAGCCTCATAAATAGGATCTGCCAAAAACCTGTGGCTGGCATAATTCATGTTGGAAGATTGGCTCTACAAATGGTATGCCTACATGTTGAGACACCATGGAGAAATTCAAAAGGGTGCGCTAATACAGAAGCATCCAACAGCATGGATGAGTCTCAGAAGGATCGTGTGACATGAAAGATGCTGTCCTGAAAAGACTACATACTGTAGGAGTGTGTTAGATTGGTACTTGGGGAAAGGCGGAACTACAGGGCAGAGAATGGCCCAGTGCTTGGCAGGGCCTGGGGGCAGGGGTAGGGCTGGGGACTGACTACAGAAAGGGACAAGAGAACCCTTTGGATTGATGGAAATATTCTATTTATGTCTCATTGTGCTGTGTAAATAATTGATCATGTATTTGTCAAACTAATTATTTATTTTTTATTTATTTATTTTTATTTTTATTTATTTATTTATTTTTTTGCAGTACTGGGGATTGAACCCAGGGCCTCGCACTTGCATACTCTGCAAGTGCGGGACTACTGAGCTGCACCCTCAGCCCATTTTTTTTACTTTTTGAGACAGGGTCTCGCTAAGTTACGCAGACTTCCTCTAGTCTCGAACTTGCGATCCTCCTACCTCCACCTCCCAAACTGCTGGGATTATAGGCATGTGCCACCGCGCCCGGCAATTTTTTTATGTTTTTGAAAGAAGGTCTTGCTACGTAACTCAGGCTGACCTCAGACCCATGATCTTCCTGTGCCAGCCTCCCAAATGCTGGGATTACAGTTGTGTAATCCACCCTGTGTACAGCCACCATGTTGTTGTTAGGTGCTGTTGAATTGGGTCTAACTCATAGCGACCATATGTACAACAGAACAAAACACTCTCTAACACTGTGCCATGCCCAGCACTATTGTCAGTGCTTCTTTGCTGTTCATAGGGTTTTCAATGGCAGGTTGTTTGGGGAGTGGATTGCCAGGTCCTTTTCCCTAGCCTGCAGCATCTGGTATTCCAAGGGGTTCTCCCATCCAAGGACTAGCCAGGGTGACCCTGTTTGGCTTCCAGGATCAAGCAGGATCAGGTGCTAGGGTGCTGTGGATACAGCAGTGTGCCACCATACCAAGCTAAAATTCAATACTTTTGAAAAGGATGAATTTGTCTGTATGTGAATTATGTCTCAGGAACTTGACTTAATAAAGTATTGTGCTATAAACAATGCTGAGACAATTGGTAAACCACTGAGAGAATAATTTTGATTCTTCCCACTGTATAGCAAGATAAATTCCAGATAGATTATAGCTATGAACGAAAAAATGATTAAAAAACTTAGAGGTAGCTGGGCGCGGTGGCACATGACTATAATCCCAACGGCTCGGGAAGTGGAGGCAGGAGGATTGCAAGTTCGAGACCAGAGGCAGTCTGCATAATTTAAAGAGACCCTGTCTCAAAAAAAAAAAAAAAAAAAAGTGAAAAAATGGGCTGAGGGTGCAGCTCAATGCTCCAGCATTTGCAAAGCATGCAAGCATGAGGCCCTGGGTGCAACCCCCAGTACCACACACACACACACACACACACACACACACACACAAACAAACAAAAAACCCAAAAAACCAAAAAACAAAACAAAACTTAGAAGTAAGTAGAAAATATAGGTAACAAACACAAAGCAAAACAAAGACATGAAGACCTTAACAGTTGGGGTGCTGGTTGCCAAGAGGCAAGGGAGTGTGTCTTTGAGAAAGAACCCACCAAAGGCTGTCCATCTCTTTTTCTCTCCTGCCTTCCCACCTTCTCTGCAATTTGGATGACAGTTACATGGGCATTTGTTTTATGATTATTCATTACACTGTGCAGCCCTCTGTGTATGTGCCGTGTTTTACAACAGGAAAAGAAAATCAAGTTTGGGGTTCAATGATGATTTCCTATGTTTTACACACAGGAGAATTTAGACATAAAGAGGCTAAGTTCCTTGGTGAAGATCTATTTCTCCCATTTCCTAATCCAACGTTTTCCATTCCCTATCCAGTGCTGTACCAGCTAAGACAGCCATATGATTTAGCATGTGTTAACAAACTCTATGCCTGCTGCGGTAGTCCTGTGGCATCCGATCCCGTCAGATCTCGGAAGCTAAGCAGGGTCGGGCCTGGTTAGTACCTGGATGGGAGACTGCCTGGGAACACCAGAAGCTGTAGGCTTGGGAGAAGGACCTGGCAACCCCCTCCCAAAAAATCAATCTGCCATTGAAAACCCTATGAACAGCAGAGAAGCACTGACAATAGTGTTTCCCCTGTTGTACAGAGGGTCACTATGAGTTGGATACTGACTCCACGGCACCTAACAACAACAAAAACAATAGACTCTGAACTGTTTCAATCAAGGACAGTTTAAAATAACCTAGGTTGCAGAGATGAGCTGTTTATTTTTAAAGTTATTATTCTTATTTTGTTTTTTGACACAGAGTCTTGCTGTGTAGCCCCCACTGGCCTGGAATTTGGCATGTAGACCAGGATGATCTTGATTTCATGTCACTCTTCCTGCCTCAGCCTCTCAAGTGCTGGGATTACAGGTATGTGCCACTGTGCCTGGTTATGTTGTTGTTGTTGTTAGGTGCCGTCGAGTCGGTATCTGACTCATAGCGACCCTCATAGGGTTTTCAATGGCTGACTATTTCAGGATTGCCTTGGGAGTGGGTTGCTAGGTCCTTCTCCCATTTTTGCAGTGCTGGGAATTGAACTCGGGACCTCAGAGACTGCAGCACAGCGCTCTACCAACTGAGCTAAATCCCAGCCGGTGCCTGGTTATATGAGCTGTTTAATGGACAATGAATAAAAATTGGTGACGTCAATCTGATTTGTGGTGGAGAACACCTTTTAATGAACCCAAGGCCGAAGCCATGAGGAGAAAGATAGATATTTTTAACAGTGTTGAGAGATATACCTGAGTGATAAGATTATGGGCAACTTTTAAGTTTATGTTATATTTTTTCTCTATTTTGAAACATTTTTTAGGCAACATGTATTATTTGAGTATTTAGGAAAAAACAGTAAAATTAAAAAGTCATCTTGTTTTGAGGATGGTGAGCAGGACCAGAAGTGGAAGCACTAACAACTCAGAAGTGTGTGCTCTGGGTTCCTCTCATCACTTGAGTCCTCACAGGTGGACAGTCATTCAGGAAAGAACAGCTGACGGAAGGACATTACGTGTATAGTGGTGAAGATGTGACCACATTAGGAGGTTGGTATATGATGAGGTTGTCACCCAGGCCATCTGTGGATGTGCGTGTTATAACCTGAGCAAGGCTGGGTTGAAGACAGTTTTCTGACCGTGTGTTGCTCGTCACAGATATTAAGGTCCAAAGAAGGCTTGACAGTGCAGGGGACAGAGGGAGAAGACAGTGGGAACCTCAGTTAAGACACAGAAGCAAGGGAAGGCTCTAGACTCCTCACTCCATAATTTTAAGAGGGAGGTGAGGAGTAAGCAATCTCCTTGGAGTCTGTGCTTACGTCTCACTTGACCAGGTACTTCTTGTATCTGAGTTTCTGCTTTGATAAGATGTTGGTGCAAAGTGAGAGTATTAAATGCTGGATTTCCCTTAATGATTTATTTTCCCTTAAGCCAAGGTGCTAATTGCCTGTGTTAATGAAGAGGAGAGGGCTCATGATTAGGTGAAAAGGAGAGTTCTGTAGCCTTCAAACTTTACTTTTTACCTCCTTCTCTGCTTTCTCTAACATTTTACTTCATTGTTTACATCACTCCAGTAGCCTTCCTCAGGTGTTGTGACAAGGTTTACATTCCTCATCTTGGCATTCAGAGACCTGCTTTTCATTCTAGCATCATCGCTCATCACCACATACTCCAGTCATGCCACACTAGCTGGTTAGGAAGTGTTCTCTGAACACATGGCATGCTATTGCATGTTTTGGTTTTGCCAGTATTATCAAATACCTACCGTGTGCCAGGCATTATGCTAAATATGTGATGTCTTTCCTTGTAACAATCCTGCCTTGTAGGCTTGACTATTGTCTCCACTTTATAAATGAGAAATTTGAGCGCCAAAGAAATAAAATAATTTACCTAGTGTCCCACAGCTAGTAAGTAGCAGAGTCAGAATTTGAATGCAGGTATCTTTCCAAAGCCTGAGTTTTTTTTTTTTTTTAATTTAATTGTGGTAAAACATAGATAGCAGAATTTAGCATAGATGCAATCTTAAAGTGGTATTAAGTACAGTTACATTGTTCTGGAACTATTGCCACTGTCCATCTTCAGAATTTTTAAATCTTTTTTATCTGAAACTCTGGGCTGGGGTTTAGATCAGTTAGTAGAGTGCTACTATGCAGTCTCTGAGGACCCAGGTGTGATCTCCAGGACCACAAAAATGGGAGAGGGATGTGGCAATCCACTCCTGAAGCAATCCTGAAACAATTAGCCATTGAAAACCCTATGAGGGTCACTGTCAGTTGGATCTGACTGGATGGCACCTGACAACAACAATCTGAAACTCTGTACCCATTAAATGATGACTTCCCATTTCCCCTTCCTGGACTCACTGGCAATCACCTTTCTACTTCTTTCACTATGAATTTGACACCTGGTATCTCATGTAAATGGAATCACACCAAATTTTTCATATTATGACTGGCTTATTTCATTTACCATATTGTCTTCAGAGTTCATCCATGTTGTTCATCCATGTGTGAGAATTTCTTTTTTAAAGCTGAATTATACTCCATTTTCTACCATATTTTGTTTATCCATTCATCCATGGATGGGCACTTAGGTCCTTCTACCTTTTGGCTGTTGTTCATAATGTGGCTATGAGCATGGATGGAGGATTTCTGAGTCAACTGGTAATTGTATATTTAGTTTTTTGAAGATCCTCCATACTGTTTTCCATGGTGGCTGCAACATTTTATAACAAAGACACCAACTTTCCCACAACCCCAGCAACATTTACTCTTTTTTTTTTTTCCCTGTACTTGGATGTTGAATAAAGGCCTCATGCATGCTAAGTGTTCTACCAATGAGCGGCACCCCAGCCTCTTTTTTATTTTTTTTTCTTTTGTCACAGAGTCTCACTAAGCCATGCAGACTGCCTCTGGCCTCGAACTCATGATCCTCCTGCCTCACACTCCTGAGCTGCTAGGATTATAGGCTTGTGCCATGGCATCTGGCAATACTTGCTCTTTACTTATGTTTTGACAATCACCATCCTCGTCATGTGAAGCAACGTCTGGTTGTGGTTTTGACTTTTGGGCTGGGGTTTAGCTCAGTTGGTAGAGTGTTGCTCTGCGTTCTCTGAGGACCTTGGCTCGATCCTCAGCACCCCCTAAATGGGAGAAAGATGTGGCAATCCACTCCGGAAGCAATCCCAAAACAATCAGCCATTGCAAATCCTATGAGGGTAGCTATGAGTTGGACCCGACTTGACAGCACCCAACAACAACAGATGATGAGTTTAGTTGAACATCTTTTCATGTAAAACTCTGAATTCCTAACCTTGGCTTATTTGACAATTTAATGACTTTTTGTTTTTACCAAAGTAATAAGTATACATAGTTTAAAATGTCAGATAGTACTGATAGATTTATAGAGAAAAGTAGGAGCACCCCTTCCCCACTCCCACCACCATTTGGTGTCTCTAGTGTTTCAAATGCTATTTTCATTGCATGTATGCTATTTTTCTTAAAATAATGGAAAAGAAAAGCTATTTCTTAAAACCATACAACCATCAAAAATGAAATATAGAAATAGGTTGCCTGTTTCAAGAAAAATGATGAGAGTATTTAAAGAAAACGCTTTTTCTTGAAGCAGCTTCAAACTCACAACTTGTAGGACCAGTGTCTGGAAGTTGCACTGTTGGTTCCAGTAACGCTCCTGATGGTGAGGGGTCCCATTGAGTCCACACATTGCAGCCAGCTGTCCCATTTCTGTACTTTGTTCCAACCTGAAGCACTTCCTCAGCCTTTTGCTCACTTTCACCACCTGGACCTGTGTGGGGGTTGAAGTGGAGATTGTGGGTTCTCCCTCAGTCTGTTCTGGTTCTGTTTCCTCATGGTTTGACCCAGGTTTTTATGCATTTTGGCTGGAATGGCACAGGTGCTTTGTTCTCTTTTTCTTCTCTCTTCTCTCTCTCTCTCTTTTTTTTCAGGGCACCTCACTGGGTAGCACATTAGGATCATTTGGTTACTGGTGTTTTTAACTTTGATCACTTATTAGGCTGGCATCTGGCAGATATCTCTCCTGTGAAGTTACTCTTTATTCCCTTTGTGATTAATAAACATCTTGTAAGGAGATATTTTCAAAGTATGTAAGTATCTCCTTCCTGGTCAACCTTCTGTGCACTAGAGTTTCATTATCTATTGATGTTTCTTGACTGGATTAATTACCACTGTCATGGTGGCCAAATGGTGACTTTGCAGTGTCACCATCATTTTTCCTGTATCTCCTAGTTGTCTTTCCTTTCTCATCTATTTATTCATTTATTTCTAGCAGTATAGATTCATGGGTGCTTACTTTATTGAGTGGGTTATAATATGCTGCTATCTTTATGTTAATCCTCAAAGTTTCCCAGTTTCGTCAGTGAGAGCATCTCAAGTTTTTCCCATATCCTCTTGACATTTCTTTGTCATTGTTTGAGCTTTTTTTTTTTTTTTTTTTTTACTTTATGACACAAGAAGCTCCAGGCTCATCTGTTTCTTTCCCTAGATCCAGCTATTTGAACATAGCATATTTACCTGTAAAACAAGACTACTCCAAAATGATTCTTTCTTTTTTTTTTTTTTTGGTGGTACTGGGGATTGAACCCAGGGCCTCACGCTTGCATGCTTTGCAAGTGCTGGGCCACTGAACTGCACCCCCAGCCCTTTTTTTTTTTTTTTTTTTTTTTTTACTATTTTTTTGAGACAGGGTCTTGCTAAGTTACACAGACTGCCTCTGGTCTCGAACTTGCAATCCTCTTGCCTCTGCCTCCCAAGCCACTAGGATTACAGGCATGTGCCACCGCTCCTGGCTCCAAAATGTTTCAAGTGCAAAGGTAGAATAAGCTACCCAGTCTGCTTCATGTACACATCATACTATCCAAGCAGGCAGATTTGAAATTCCACCCTGGCTTATAAGTATCCAACAAGAAAGAGGAGGGGTGTGTATTCTGGCCAATCAGGGGTTAGCTATGTGCTTGAATGTCCTTTAGATTGGGCACAGAAAGGAGCCAACATGGATCCATGTTGTAGACTTCCACCTCTCAGACACAGAAGGGCTTGCCAGCTCAGGAGCACTATCTAGAGAGAAGATAGTTTTTACATATTTCTCTCTAATGGTAATAGAAGTGAAATTATTATGAAAGACACTAGGTTAAGACTACACCACATGGCCCTGAGGTGTTCATCACTAAGCCTCTAATGGTTGATCTTAAAATAGCCCATATTTCTGCCTTGATGGAGAATTAGCCACTGAGAGCCAGGAAATACCCATTGTAGCAGCTCTTCAGCCATGTAATTTAAAGTAATTAGTAATTAAATGAAAATAAAATAGTGTCCATAATGACAATAATAATCATTGTAGCATTGGTTGTTACCCAAGTACTGTTTGTTGGAACCTTACCTAGGAGAAGATTGCTTGCAAGCATCAGAACTGTGGCGTTAGCCAGCATCTTGATCATCACCGCTGAGTACAGCATAGGCACCGCCTCAGGGCGCTTGGCAACCACAGGCCTCATTTCACATTCCACCTATGTTGCTAATCTCATGCTGTTTCAAGGAATTTCCTCCCTAGTGCAGAAGGCAGCATGCCATTGAAGACCAGGGAAAAGGAACAGCTGTGGGGTACTCATCACTGGATTTGTATCATCACAGGAAATGACTGAAGCAATCACCTTGTCTTTGGTGAGTGTTACTCTGATCCCCTCTCAGGAAAAGTGAGGCCATTTTGCAAGAGGGCCTTTGAGTGCCTATGTCCAACATCAAGTGGCCGTGAGTGGGTTTATGGAATATTGAACACAGCACAGTTCCAGAAAACTGCACAGAGGCCTGGCTAGGTATCTTTGAAAGCAGAATGTAGAGGCTGTCTTGGTTAAAGGTAGATTTTCTGTTTTCTTTGGGCGACCTAAAAGACCATTCATTCTTTTGTTTATTCATTCATCTAACTAACAGTTGTTTATTCAATGCCTACTATGTACTAGATATTATATAGTAGGTGCTGGGAGTATTAATCAAGCCAGACATGATTGCTGACCTGAAGGATCTGATAGTCTATTGGGTAGGGAGGAATATACTAATGTGGAAATATTAAAAGTATCATGGAGGAAAAGAAGAGAGTGCTTGGGAAGGTGGCAGAGGATTCTGTCAGCAATGTGGCGTTTCTGAAGGACACTTTGAAAAAGTGCCATTTCTGCCAAGGCTTGAAGTGAAAGGAGTGTTTGGTCAGGGAACAGACAAAGGGAGTGTGCTCCAGGCAGAGGTGTTGCTATGGGCAAAGGCCCAGAATAAGTATGGGACCTAGTTCCTTTGAGAAACTAAAGAAAGTACAGAGTGTATGCATGTACCACAGTTGTGAGTGGGCCGGCTGAATTCAAGGACAGGAAGGCTTGGAGAGGAGTCTAGATTTCATTCCAAGTACAATGGGAAGCTTCTGAGCTGGCAAGTGGTAGCATCTGGTTTCTCACTGTAAAAGGTCAGTCTGGTCATTGGTGGGGAACAGCTTATGGGGAGTAGAGCCTGAGTAGATGCAGGAAAAACAGGTTACTTAAGAATCCAGGAAAGAGCTGAAGGTCACTTGGACTAGAGAGACAACAGGAAATAGACTGACTGGACATTCATTTAGGCAGTAGGATGGACCTGGAGCGGTCAGGCTTCGGGAGGAATCAGGGCAGGTTTCCAGATGGTGGGCTCCAGCAGTAGAGTGGGTGGTTATGGTCAAGTGGGAAATATCAGATAACAACTAAATATGGGGACTAAAATATTCAGATTTTTAAAATTGCAAAATAAACATAACATTACATGTACCATTTTAAAACAATTTCTAAGTGTACAGCTCAATTGCATTTGTTGTACAACCATCATCACCGTCTATCTGCAGAACTTTATCAGCTTACCCAGCTGAAGCTCTGCACTCATTCAACACTAGCTTCCCAATCTCCTTTCCACCCAGCCCCTGGCAATCACATTCTGTGTTCTGTGTCTGTAAGTTTGGTTGCTTCAGCTGCCTCACGGAAGTAGAATCGTAGTTGGATATGCTAGCCAGGATTTTAGAAGAGGCGTTCTGCTCAGTTTGAATCCTTGTGGCCACGGTGTGCAGAAGCTCTTATAAATAACTCATCATCATGGTGGGCCTTCCATGCTTGTTCTTAAGGTTGCCTGTTCCTACCAGTGGGCCCTCTATTTGAGGATGTGAACATTCAGGCATTTAGTTCACTTTGGGTGAACAAATGGGATTTCACACCTGCTTCTCCCCTTTCTAATCCACATTATTGCTCCAGTGAAAATTATGAAGAAAAACTAAGTATGAGGCACAAATAAAAGTGGTGGAAAAAGCTTCAGAAATAGGGAGTTCATTGTCATTTTCTCAGAAATGAAATAAATTTGATGGGCTTTAGAATAAATGGAAGGCATTTTTGTTGTTTTTTCTTTTTTTTAAATAACAAAGGAAATGCAGCGTTTTAAAGTGTTTTTTAATTTCTCTCTGAGATCTCTTTCATTCTCTGATTTCTTTACTCTTAATGGGACAATATAAACCAGTTTTCTGTCATCTATTATTCTTCAAAGCTGTCGATTTACCCTGAACAGAACGAAGCCAAAGATGTTATTAAAATAAAACAACTTCCAATTGAGCTGCTAATAAATGCTGAAATGCATTCACATTTTGCCTATTGATTATCTCCTGCTGACAAAGGCAAACACAAGCTTGTATGGCATGCTGCCTGTGGAAATGAAAGATTTAATTAGATGAAAACTGAATGAGCTGGAAGATCTACTGCACTTGGCCACCAAATGATTGTTATTCATAATTGACTCTGCAATATCCCTGCTTCTTGAGGCTTTTTCACTTAAAATTTCCCTACAGTGCATTAAGATGAGTACATCGTTAGTAAATTTCCTCCTGTGCATTTCACCAGCTCAAGGTTGTGGACTAGAATGAGCTCTGTCAGGACATAAATCAGGTGTAATAGAACATCTTGAAACTGAGAATTAGCAAGCAAGAGCAGAGAGATCATTTCTTCTCCCACTCAGGCCCATCTCCAAATGTCAAAGGTAGGAAAAGAGGTGCTGGTGGAAAATGTAAGAAGAGGTCCATAAATTTGGAGAGTGGAATTCTTTAGAACTCACTAGCCCTGTAAGTGTCTGCAGTTAAAGCTTAATGTCTGGTAAATGCACTGATATTTAGTGTTGGGAGTATATTAAAAAGTTGGTACTCACCACACAAGGAATGTTTCACGAACCTATCGGGTGTGCAGCATTTCAAGACACACCAGGGGAAAAGAAAGATGGAATCATTGCCTGTGCCGGCTGCATAGCACTTGGCCTGTAGAGGTTTATCTGCTGGAAACCTTGAGCAAATTATCAACCTAGGAAGACCTGGTTTCCTCACAGGCACAGTAGGGATGTGAATTGTGCCTGTCTTATAGGTTTGTTGTGAGAATTGAATGAGATAACGTAGGTAAAGCTTTTAGGACAGTGACTTGGCACATGTGAGCACTAAGTGACTGCCAGCTCTTAAACATAGTAATTCACCTTCCACATCTCTAGGTCCTGAGGAGAAGAAATTATTTCCTCTAGTTCTATTTTCCACAGTATCTTGGCCAGTGCCTTACACTCCTGCACTCCACAGAATTTTACTCTGCATTAAAGGAAGTGTCAGTGTCTCAACATTTAGGTTCTTAGAGATTCAGGTGGGAGTGACACTCACTTGAAAAATATATATTTAAATAATAATAATAATAATAATAATTATTATTATTATTATTATTACTACTTTTATTATTGTACTTGGGAGTTGAACCCAGGGCCTTGCGTATACTTTGCAAGTGCTCTGCTACTGAGCTACACCCCCAGCCTCTTTTTTATTTTGTATCTTTTTTTTTTTTTTTGCGGTATTGAGGGTTGAACCCAGGCCTTGCGCTTGTATGCTTTGCAAGTGCTGGACCACAAGCTGCACCCCCAGCCCATTTTTTTACTTTTTGAGACAGGGTCTCGCTAAGTTATGCAGACTGCCTATGGTCTCGAACTTGCGATCCTTCTGCCTCCGCCTCCCGAGCTGCTGGGATTACAGGTGTGCGCCACTGTGCCCGGCTTTTTATTTTGTATCTTGAGACAGTGTCTCGCTAAGTTACACAGGTTGCCTCTGGCCTCAAACTTCAGATCCTCCTGCCTCCACCTCCCCAGTCTTTGGGGTTACAGGCATGTGCTACCGTACTGTCTAAAATCTTAAATTATTTTTAAAATAACATTTTGTTTTCTGATTATGAAGAAGGAACAGCTGCTCCTTGGGGCGAATGGTGGTCCAGAGTGCAGGTAGGTGGGAGCCAGAAGACCTGGTGCACAGTTCTATCTCCCGGACTAATGCATTGACTGTACTTTATGACAATCACTTGAGCTAGTATACCTCAACACTTAGAACAGGGCCTAGAACATATTATATGCTCAGTAAATACTAACTAGTATTGAACAAAAGGCAGCAAAAAACAAAGAGATCACTTAATTTCATGCTCCTGAACTAACTGCTATTAAACATTTATAAAGGCCCTCTTATATGATTAATAGCCTGCAACCATAACACTGTGGCTTCCGATCCTGTCAGATCTTGGAAGCTAAGCAGGGTTGGGCCTGGTTAGTATTTGGATGGGAGACTGCCTAGGAACACCAGATACTGTAGGCTTGGGAGAAGGACACAGCAACCCACTCCTCAAAAAACCAATCTACCATTGAAAACCCTATGAATAGCAGAGAAGCACTGACAATAGTGTTTTACCTGTTGTACATAGGGTCACTATGAGTTGGACACAGACTCGATGGCACCTAACAGCACCAACGTATGGTTAACATAGTAGTAGGCTTTGTGGAACATATAACCCATTTATTGAGCTCCTAATGAGACCAGATATGGTGCTCAGTGCTTTGCACATATAATCTCATTTAATTCACACAACAGTCCTACAAGGTAGGCAGGCTTTCTTTCTTCCTTTCGTTTCTATTTCTCACCTGTTCTTTCCTCCCTCCCTCCCTTCCTTCCTTCCTCTTTCCTTTCTTTCCCTTCTTTCCTTCCTTCCTTGCTCTCTCTTCCCTCCCTCCCCTCCTTTCTTTCTTTCTCCCTTTCCTTCCTTCCTTTCTTTCTTTCTTTTCTTTCTCTCTCTCACTCTCTCTCTTCCCTTCCTTTCTTCCTTCCTCCCTTCCTCCTTCTCTCCCTCCCTCCCTTCCTCCTTCCTTCCTTCTTTCCTTCCTTTCTCTTGCCCTTCCTTCTTTCCTTCCTTCCTGTCTCTTTCTTTTCTTTCTTTCTTCCTTCCTTTTCTTTTCCCTCCTTTCTTTCTTTCTTTCCTTTTTTCTTTCTCACCCACCCTTCCCTTCCTTTCCTTCCCTTTCCTTTCCCTTCCTTCCTTCCTGTGCTTTTTGTTTATTTGTTTTTCTTGAAATGAGCAAACAGGCTCAGGTTAGGCATTTTCTCCAAGGTCATACAGGTGCTTAATGATAGAGCTAAGATTCAAATGCAGGTCTCTTTGATTCCAAAGTTTATCTTTGTGTATCACCTTGCAAGCCTGGTGCTGAATGAAGATTAGGTAACCCATATGAAAGAGAGAAGCATGGTCTATGTTTGCTCTGTGCTATGACTGCAACTCTGATAACTGGGCTTCAGATTCCTTCTCAGTCCAGTGACTGGATACTAAGGCAAAGCTGCCATGTGACATGAAGCCCTCTGCCAGGCTCAGCAAAATGCTGCATTCTCCCCAGACAGTGAAGAAACATGTAGGTTCTTCTAAGAAATCTTTACTGATCATTTGCATGTGCAGACCTGATTCTTTGTACCTTATTACATTGCATTTATATGGCATTAGACTCTTACACTAGTTTTTTCTCTTTAATATCTGCCCTCTTTGGTTACTACTCCTGTATAAAAATACAGTGTGTTGAGCTGGGCGCTGTGGCACATGCCTGTAATCCCAGCAGCTCGGGAGGCGGAGGCAGGAGTATCACAAGTTTGAGACCAGAGGCAGTCTGTGTAATTTAGCGAAACCCTGTCTCAGAAAAAGTGAAAAATGGGCTGGGGGTGCAGCTCAATGGTACAGAACTTGCAAAGCATGCTAGTGCCAGACCCTGGGTTCAACCCCTGCACCACACACAAAACAACAACAACAACAACAAAAACAATGTGTGGTGTGTGTGTTCTTATTTCTCAAGTGCAGTTTTGAGTAAAGTGGAGCAGATAAACAATGTGAGGGCAAATATCTTTTGCAGACACTGACTAGACTTATCCCTCCAGAAATGAGGAGATAAAACATGCATAAATGTTTAATTTACTGTGAATGCTAATGTAACTACTGAGGACCCTTGGTTCCCAAGCAAATTAATTGTCATAACATTAGAATCCATGGCACACAGTGTGTATGAATTGTCTTCTGGGTCAGCCACTGCTTGGCATGGTGTCATGGAAGAAGCAGGTCTCTGCAGCTATGCTACATTAGCACATTGGAAGGCTCCTTGGAAAACCCTGGGCACCGATCTTCTAGCTTCATGTTGTGGAGTAAAGGCTGTTTGAACAGACAAGGTTGCCTTTCCCTCACTCAGGATGTGCAGAGCTAGACTCAGAAATGTTGATGTTGACACTAGTTTCCTCTCTCCCTAGCTGTGTAATTTTTTTTTTTTAACAAGTCATAGCCTCTCTGAACTTTACTTGGTTCATCTGCAAAATAGAGTAATCACTGTTGTTGTTGTTGTTGTTAGGTGCTGCCGAGTCGGTATCCAATTCATAGTGACCCTCATAGGGTTTTCAATGGCAGATTGTTTCAGGATTGCCTTGGGAGTGGATTGCCAGGTCCTTCTCTCATTTTTGCGGTGCTGGGAATTGAACTCGGGACCGCAGAGCCTGCAGTGCAGCGCTCTAACAACTGAGCTAAATCCCAGCCCAGAATAATGACTAATAACCATATATATGCTGGCAGCCATAGCCCTGTGGCATCTGATCCCGTCAGATCTCGGAAGCTAAGCAGGGTCGGGCCTGGTTAGTACCTGGATGGGAGACTGCCTGGGAACACCAGAAGCTGTAGGCTTGGGAGAAGGACCTGGAAACCCGCTCCCAAAAATCAATCTGCCATTGAAAACCCTATGCACAGCAGAGAAGCACTGACAATAGTGTTTCCCGTTGTACAGAGGGTCGCTATGAGTCGGATACCTACTCGACGGCACCTAACAACAACAACAACAACCACCATATATATATTTAATTGTGATAAAGTACACATAACCTAAAATTTATCATCATAACCATTTTTAAGTATATAAATTCAGTAGGCTAATAATTGTCTCTAAAGATAATTATAACAATGCCAATATTGCCACTACTTTGCCTAGCAAAATAGTCATAAGGATTACATGAGGAAAAAAGGTTTGTAAAGATGCTTTGTAAAATAAAAAGTCTTTTGATATCAATTTCTATGGCGGGTTTGATCTCATTCCTTCTCTTGGCTAGGTTTCCCCATTAGGGACTTGGACTTCATATACAGTCCTAACATTTTTTGGAAATGTTACTTTCTAACCAGCAGAGGTTTCCATTTCAGTAGGGAGGTAAGCTTCATGCAAAAAGGCTGTGAAACATCAGCATCACTGAGAATGTGAAGGTTCTGTTACTTTTCTTGTCATGACATGGAAGAAGCCATAGGTAAAGTCTGTCTGGCTTGTTTGTGATCCTGATTGTGTCTATCTCTATAATCTATCTCTAGCTCTCTGGATCTGTACTATCTATCTCAATCTCTATTATCTAACTCTATATCTATACTCGCCTGCAGCAGTAGCACTGTGGCATCCGATCCCGTCAGATCTTGGAAGGTAAGCAGGGTCAGACCTGGTTAGTACTTGGATGGGAGACTGCCTGGGAACATCAGGTGCTGTAGGCTTGTGAGAAGGACCCAGCAACCCACTCCCAACAATCAGCCATTAAAAACCCTATGACTAGCAGAGAAGCAGTAATAATACTGTTTCACCTGTTGTATGTAGGATTGCTATGAGTCAGATATTGACTTGACAGCACCTAACAACAACAACAACAACAACAACAACATATTCATACTCATATCCATATCTGTGGTGGTTGTTGCTAGGTGCTGTTGAGTTGGTTCTAACTCATAGTGACCCTTTCTACAATAGAAAGAAACACTCCCTAACACTGTGCCATGCCCAGCACAGTGCTTCTCTGCTATTCATAGGGTTTTTGATGGCTGATTATTTTGGGAGTGGGCTGCCAGGTCCTTCTCCCATTTTATGCAGTGGTGAGGATCCAACTCAGGACCTCAGAGAGTGCAGAGCAGCACTCTACTAACTGAGCTAAACCCGAGCCCCTATCAATATCTACTTATTTATTCAAAAATATGCATCCAGTACCTCCTAGTTGCTAGGTACTGTTTGAAGTCCTAGGGATATAGTAGTGAACAAGAGCGAGAGATTTCTTGTCCTCATGAAGCTTACCTTCAGTAGAGAAGGCAGACAACAAATATATTAGGTAGGCAGGGTTAACAGTACTATAAAGACAAACAATACAAGGGAAGGAGACGGAGAGTGAAGAAGGCGCCCCCCCATATATTTTTCAGTATAAGGGGGTTGAACCAAGGGGCTTTCTAATGCTTTGCAAGCGATCTACCACTGAGCTGCACCCCTAGACCTTTTCTTACTTTTTATTTTGAGACAGGGTCTTGCTAATTTACACACACTGCCTCTGGCCTTGAGTTTACAGTCCTCCTGCCTCCACCTCCTGAGTCATTGGGATTATAAGCATGGACCACCACACCCAGCTTGATGCCACTCTGTGAATGGAGTGATCAGGAGAGGGCTTTCTGAAAAGGTGATATTTGAGGAGAGATCTGAATGAAATAATAGGACCAGCATGTGGAAGTCTATAGAAAAGAATCAAACTGAATCTAATAGCACATTAAAAAGACTGTTCACCCTGATGAAGTGGAATTCATCCCAGGGGTACAAGGATGGTTCAACATGCAAATAAATAAATGTGATACTCTGCATCAACAGGATGAAGGACAAAAACAATAGATGCAGGAAAGGTGTTTGATAATGTTAACATCTCTTCAAGATAAAAATGCTAAACAAATTAGGCATTTAAGGACTGTACCTCAAGATAAGAAAAGCCATAGATAATAAGCCAGCAGCTAGCATTATACTGAAAGGGGAAAGCTAAAGACTTTCTCTCTAAGATCTAGAACAAGACAAGGATGCTATGGTGGGATATATATTAATATATTCACCATTTTTATCCACTATAGTACTGGAAGTCCTAGCCAGAGAAATCAGGCAAGAGAAAGAAATAGAATATCCAAATTGGAAAGGAGGAAGTCATGTTATCACTATTTACAAATGTCATGATCTTATATACAGAAACTCTCAAGCACCTTGCCAAAAACTACTACAACTAATAAGTTCAACAAAGTTGAAGGATAAAAAAAGTCAACACACCAAAATCAGTAGTGCTGTTATTGCACCACTAGTGAATTATCTGAGATGGAAATCAAGAGAGTAATCTCATTTACAACAGCTATGAGAAATTAAAATACCTAGGAATAAATTTAAACATAGGGCTGGAAATTTTCTACATTGAAAATTATAGAACTTGGTAAATGAAATTGAAGGGAACACGCATGCACACACACACACACACACACACACACACACACACACACACACACAAATGGAAAAACAACCTTTGTTCATGGATGGGAAGAATCAATATTGTCAAAATTCCCTTACTACCCAAAGTGGTCTGCAGGTGCAAGTAGCAAGAAGTTTTGGCACACTAATGTACAGTAAGGTGACTATAGATAATGGTTACATAGTGTGTATATAGTTTTAAAAAGCTAGAAAAAAGGATTTTGGATGTCTTCTCCAAAACAAATGATAAATATCAGGGGAGCCATGTTTACCATGATTTACACAGTTCGCAGTATACATGCATTCAAACATCACATGGAACCTCATAAATATGAACAGTTTTTTGTAGCAGTCCAGGCAGATGTGGAAGATAAACGCCCCACAGAGACCACAGAGGGTCTTCCTGCCCTGGGAGTCTGCAATTATCATTCAGCCAGTCGCAGCACTTGTGCATACTGACTTGCAATTCCTTCTCTTCTCCCTGGGTTTCCAGAGATGAGAGTGTTTCACAGGGCTTCAAACCTGAGAAAAATGGATTCAGGTTTAGGTGCACATTCAATATATTAAGATGTGGAGGATTTGGGTTTGGTTAGGGTTTAGATTTAAAATTTTAATTCTATGTGTAGATAAATGAATAAAATTAAATTTTATTTTTCAGTTTTTAAATATGTAATGATACAAAACAAACAAACAAACACCCCAAAACATTAAAAGCTGAGCCCAAACCCAAGTCTTCACTGGGTTTAGGTTCAGGTTCAGGTTTGGTTTCAAAAAATTTAAAAAAAATACTTGAACCAGAATGGGTTCAGAGTTTAGGTTTGAGTTTGTTTTGAAGCCCTGCTATCTATACATAGGATTTTAGTTTTAATTTTTATTAATTTTTATGTAATTTTTTTTGGCACTTGGGGGCTGAACCTAGGGCCTTACACATACTTTGTAAGCTCTCTACCACTGAGCTATACCCCACAGCCCCTTTTGTTTATTTTTTATTTTGAGACAGGGTCTCACTAAGTTGCACAGGCTGTCACTGCTTTCTAACTTGTGATCATCCAGCCTCTGCCTCTTGAGTCACTGGGATTATAGGCATGCAATACAGTTCTTGGTGTACATATAGGATTTAAACCTGAGCCTAAACAGAATGTGAAACCTCTAATTTTAGCATATTGGCCCTGCACCTGAACCTAAATCCAATTTTTCATGGGGTTGAAACCCTGGTGTTTCAAGGGCTCAGTTATGTTATGGAATTCTAAAGCTCCTCAGGGCAGTTGGGAATCTATGCTGGGAAAACCAAGAATTTCTTTGCTCTCTTTGCTTAATTTTTTTTTTTTTTTTGGTAAAACAGTAAATTTATTGCTATAGAAAGGTCAGCCCAAGGAAACAAATCCTCTCAGGACTGACCTTTTTTGCTAAATTTTAACCTGCGTATATGCTCTTGGAAGTGGCAACATTGACAATAGAAATTTGGAAAGGTGACAACTTTATGCTTGGTGAGCATCAGGCCTCTGAGTGGTAGAGAAAAGAGGCTTTGGAATCAGACACATCAGGTTGGGAATCTCATTTACCAGCTGAGCCTTGATTCTTTTGCATCTGCAAAGTGGGACCATGTTGTTGTTGTTAGGTGCCGTTGAGTTGAGTCCGACTCATAGCGACGCTATGTACAGCAGATAGAAATACTTCCCTATTCTGTGCCAGGCACAGGATCTTATTTATGTTTCAATCCATTGTTGCAGACTCTGTGTCAGTCCATCTGGTGGAGGGTTTTCCTTTTTTTCATTGACCTGTCACTCTCCCGAACATGATGTCTTTCTCCAGGGATTGGTCTCTCCAGACTACATGTACAAGATACATAAGACGCAGTGTAGCCATCCTTGCTTCCAAGGAGCACTCTGGTTGCATTTCTTCTACGACAGATCTATTGGTTCTTTTGGCAGTCCATTGTATATTCAATATTCATCTTAAGCACCATAATTCAAAAGCCTCAAGTCTTTTCCTGTCTCCCTTGTTCAATGTCTAGCTTTCACAACCATATGATGTGAAGGAAAATACCAAGGCATGAGTCAGGTGCACCTTCGTCTTCAATGTGACATCTTTACTTTTCAATACTCTAAAGAGATCTTTTGCCACAGCTTTTCCCAGAGCAATGCATCTTTTGATTTCTTGACTGCTGCTTCCACGGGTATTGATTATAGAGCCAAGCAAAACAAAATCTTGGACAACCTCAATCTTTTCTCCATTTATTTTGAAGTTGCATACTGACCCAGTCGTGAGGATTTTTGTTTTGTTGACATTTAGTTGCAACCCACACTGAAGGCTATGCTGTTTGATCTTCGTCAGTAAATGTTTTAAATCCTCTTCACTTTCAGCAAGCAGAGTTGTGTCATAGGCATAACGCAGGTTGTTAATGAGTCTTCCTCCAATCCTGCTGCTGCATTCTTCCTCATAAAGTCCAGCTTCTCAGATTATTTGTTCAGCATAGAAATTGAAGAGATAGGGTGAAAGTATACAGCCCTGATGCACACCTTTCTCAACTTTGAGCCCGGCAATGTTTCCTTGTTCTATTCGAACAACTGCCTCCTGGTTCATGTACAGATTCCTCATGAGCACAATTAGGTGCTCTGGTATTCCCATTTTCTGAAGTGTTATCCTTAATTACTGAACACTTTAAAAGAGAAAAGGTGCCTGGAAAGAGTAACATCCAAGCCAGGCACGGTGGCACATGCCTGTAATCCCAGCGGCTCGGGAGGTGGAGGCAGGAGGATTGCAAGTTTGAGACCAGAGGCAGTCTGCGTAACTTAGCGAGACCCTGTCTCAAAAAGTAAAAAAATGGGCTGGGGGTGCAGCTTAGTGGTCCAGCACGTGCAAAGCATGCAAGCGTGGGGCCTTGGGTTCAACAACCCCAGTACCAAAAAAAAAAAAAAAAAAAAAAAGAGTAACATTCAGTAACTGTGATGCTGGTCCCCTTTCTTCTGCATGATAAAGCAGCCACTCTTGCTTGATTTGGATTGTATGGATTGTGATCACTTTGGCTCTGGCTGGCTCTTAGTATTCTTCTTTATCTTTCCACCAGCTCCCTTTCTGACCCGAATCCTTTCTGACTCCCTTACCTTGCCTGTGTCTATGTTGTCATGCTGCCTAGAACCCCAGATCACTTGGCTTAGTTAGTAGAGAAGAAATGTCAGGAGGAAGGCCCTTCCATTAGCCTATTCTCTACACATGAGTGTGAACTATTCATTTAAGTGAGAACATCAGGAACTTGTCTTTCTCTCTTAATTCCAGAAGCATACTGCTATAAGAAACACATTAGAACGTAAGTTTCCCCCAGCGTGCTGTCAAGAGGGAGCCGATCTTTCCCTGTTGGTCACTCAGGCTCTCCTCAAAGCATAAACACAGATGGCAGTGATCCCTGCATTCCACGAGGATGTCAGAGCCCAGTATCACAATGTGCATAGGTATTTGAAGTCCTGTTTATGTGAATCTGGCATAAACACACTGCAAAACTCTGGCTACAGCTAGGCATAGTGAGGGAACAGATCTTTTTGAAGTGGATTTCAAATATAGGTCAGCTGACCAGAGTGGTTGGTTATTTGGATGCAAAGATTTATAAAGTTGTAGACTCATTGCAGCAAGAAGAGCCCCTAGGAACCCAAGGGAACAGTTCTTTTACAAATAAAGATACTGAAGCCCAGAATGGCATGGTAACTTGCCCAAAGTCACACAGCTTAGTTCAAAATCAAAGCATGGAAAGCCTTTGGTGGGCTTTAGGGTCAGAGAGAGATGGATTCACACTCTGAATCTATCACTATATTTCTTGAGCAACCTATTGAGTTTTCTACAGATTCAATTTCCTCATTTATAAGATGGTGCTAATATTCCCTAGGTCAAAGGGTGAATATGAGGATTAATGAAGTAGTTAGCACAATACTTGTCACTTAATAAGTGCTCTGTGGATTTGTTTTTGTTGTTGTGTTGATGAGAATGTATTTTGGGACATCTCAGGAACTCAGTAGGAAAATCTGATAATATGCCACAGGCCTCTGGTTTGGTCCTTATTAAAGGATGTTGTGGGTTGATTTGTGTCCCCTAAAAATATGCTCAAGTTCTAACTCCCAGTACCTGTGAATGTATTTGTAAATAGGGTTGTTGCAGACGCCATCAAGTTAAGATGAGGTCCTACTGGAGTAGGGTGGATCCTAACTCTGTGCTTGATGTAAAGGAATTGGATTCTCTTTTTCTTTACAAGAAGAGGAGAATTTAGACTCAGACACAGAGAGAACCGCATTTGAAGGGAGAGGCAGAGTTTGGAATGACAGGGCACAAACCAAGGCAAATACCAGAGCCTGCAGAAATGAAGAAGAATTCCCTAGAGCCTTTGGGAGAACATGGCCCTGCTAACAGCTTGAGTTTGGACTTCCAGCCTCTAGCTCCGTGAGACAATACATTTCTGTTCCTTTAAGCCTCCCAGTTTATGGTTATTTCTTATGGCAGCCCAATGAAACTACAGAGAAGAATCAGTGAAGGGGGCAGTATTTAGGGCCCCCTATTTAAGCATCCAGTGGATACTCTTAAGTAGGGGTCTCCAGCCTTTTTGGCCCCAGGGACTTGTTTCATGGAAGACAATTTTTCCACTCACCAGGGGTGGAGGGGATGGTTTCAGGATGATTTAAATGATAGGAGAGGCTGTAAATATAGATGAAGCTTCTCTCGCTCTCCCACTGTTTACCCCCTGCTGTGCCCAATTCCTAACAGGCCACTACCAGTCCTCAGACTGGGTGTTGAAGGACTCTGTTGTAAAGCATTCATTTTCTTATTTATGCATTCAGTCACTGAGTAATAACTTTCCATAGAGAGCCTTGGAATTTGCCCACTGGCTTAGTGATTCTAGAGCTGCATGCGTGTACACCCATGTGTGTGCATGTGTGTGCGCTTGTATATTGGTTGTGGGAAACACAAGTGCCACAGCTGAGGAAGTCCTGGAGTCATGATTCTGAATTCTTCCCAGAGGCGATTCCAGTCATATGGAATATCCATATTGTAGCCACTCAAGATCACAGAATGCCAAGAATACACTTAGAAAACATAGGAGGGGACAGTGCAGGACAGAGTGCAGAGGCTGCTCTGGCTATTTGGCCCAGGTGTCCAGCTAATGTTCCCTTTTCCCTTTCCTTCTCATGTGAAGTTAGACAGTTTTCTTCTTGGTGTGAGATGCAGAGAAGTTGGAAGAAAGTTGGGAAATTATTGGGATTTATAAAGCCTTGGAGAATGACTTTTTCTTGGAGTGAGGTGAAGGCCAGGAAAGTATTATTCTATCCATGCTGTGACGGATATGCCACATGCCTATATAGTTCCCCAAAGAGCCAACCAGGTGGTCTGTGTCTTCCTTTTTGCTTCTGGAGGCTGATCCTGAGTGATGGAAATGTCCTTTTAAAGGATGGAATCCTTCCACTCCCTGTTGACCCCAGATACTTCTTTGCCTTTGTGTGTGTGTGTGTGTGTGTGTGTGTGTGTGGTGTTTCAGATGAGAAGGTCTCTGCCACTAAGCTAACACTCCCATTCCCCTCTTCTCTGTCTCTTACACTCTGTACCTGGCAGTATCATTTTGAGCAGCTCTGAAGTTCTCTCTTGCCTTCTCCAACCTAAAGGGGAATAGAAATCACAGACAGAAATAACAAATCAGTCCCATTGTTTACCCCCAAAGCTAGTACTATGGGAAGAACTAGAATTCATTTTAAAAGAGGAGATAATACATTATAAGGGTGTTTGGGTTTTCAGAGATACTGTCTGAAATGTGAGGGTCAATGGGCCAAGGATAGGGAGACAGGTCAATGATGTGCTCATCCAGTGAGGACTTCTGTGCCCAGGCTAAAGGTTGTTAATTGGACTTCTGGACTCCAGTAAAAATCAGGGGCTGTGTTGGTTCTGACCCTCTGGAGCCAAGAGAAAGGTTGAATCATTAGGATTTCCTAGGACACCTGCTGAAGAGGCACAAGGCCTCACTCGTAGGTCAGGAAGTTATTGTGGGGGGTGGATGGTAGGTAAGGGCAGGGGAGGGTTGGCCAGTCAGGGGGAGATTAGTCAAGCACAATGGAAGAGTTTGAAGCCAGGGTGGTCGTGGAAAGGGGAATTTTCTCCCTGTATTCTTTGAGGATTGGTGTCCTGTGTTCAGAATGAGTGGTTGTGAAAGCTGCTGCCAGAGGGGAGATTCATTTGTAGGGAACATCCAGAACAGGTAATTCCACAGGAACAGAAAGCAGATTAATGGTGGCCAGACATTGGAGAAAGGGAAGAACAGGGAGAAATGGTTTCATTTGAGGGTGATGGTTTCCTTTGAGGGTGATGAAAATGTTTGGAACTAGATAGAGGTGGAAATTGTACAACATTTTGAATGTACTAAATGCTCCTAAACTGTACAAATAAGATGGTGAATTTTATGTAAATTTAGCCTTGAAAGCAGATACTTAAACAAAACCCCCTCTCAGTGGTCTCTGGGAAGGTAAAGACTCTGCTGGGCTCCAAGCTTGTGGGACATGGGGCTCCCTTGCCTCTGACCTGCTCCTCTCCTTTCCCCTCTCCAGAGAACCCACAAAGCTGCAGTGCCGAGTGGGAATGAACATGGGCCCCTGGGGCTTTAACCCTGTAGATAAGTCCTGACTTGGCCACTGCTAACAGGATCTGGGTGTCATTGAACCCCTCCTACTCAAGTCTCATTTGTCAAGTGGATATGGTAATATCTACCTCACAGAGTTTTCGTTATCATGAACTAAGGATGTAAGACTTTTATCACAATGGAAGTGGCCATTATAAATAATAATTTTATTATCTCTTGATCTGCCCGAGCATAATTTGGATCACCAAGATCCATAGGTTGCAAGACTTGTCTTGTTTAGCTAAGTCCTTTAAGTAGAATTCCACCTCCCGCCCCCAGCCTGTTGCAGAATGGGGAGAAAACAGACTCAGCAATAGTCAAAGGTATCACTGTCTCAGCTCTTCTTTCTGGAAAGGATCTTTCCTCCCTGCCTGAGAGAGTCTTGAACCAAGTGAAAACTCAGAAGCCTAAGGAGATAGGTTACCTGAGTGTCACCTTTGTATTGATCAAACTGATTCTGGAGATTAAGGGGACAATTTTTATAGCTAGACCCCAGAATGAGACTTCTCACCCCATCTCAGAGAAAGCCAGCCCTGTACAGAGCTGCTCCTAGGGGGGCCTGCCCCTGCATGAACAGTATGAAGGAACAGAGGGCGAGCTAGCCTTTGGCAGGAGTAGCCAGTTCCCAAGGTCACTGACCAGGGCAGGACTCCGGCTCCAGGAAGGAGAGAGAGGGAGGTGCTTCTGAATGCCAGCCAGCTGTCTCTGTGTCAGGACAGGGGCTTCCCAGACCCCAGGATGAGGCTCCTACCTTGGTCCCCACCTGGTCTGACAGGATAATGGACGTTCTACATCCAGCAAGGAGTCCTTTGTTACAAGAGGAAATTGCAGAGCAAGCAAACAAATACAAAGCCTGGAAATAGCCTCATTTTATCCACCCTTAGGGAGAGGGGAAAGGAAGTGATGGAATGCCATGTAATGGAATGTTGTTGTTGTTGTTGTTAGGTGCCGTCGAGTTGAGCCTGACTTCTAGCGACCCTCATAGGGTTTTCAATGGCTGACTGTTTTGGTATTGCCTTGGGAGTGGGTTGCCACATCCTTCTCCCATTTTTGCGGTGCTGGGAATTGAACTCAGGGCCTCAGAGACTGCAGAGCATCGCTCTACCAATTGGGCTAAATCCCAACCCAATGGAATGTTAGATGCCATTTAAAATGGATGTTTACAAAGAGTTTGTAATGATGGGAATTATGTGGCATTGCATAAAAATTTCAATGTAAAAAGCATGATATAAAATTGCACTATATGTGCAATAGCATGAAGTCAGCTATATTAAAACTTCCCTAAGATTATCTTAGGAAAACTTGGGAAGAAATTTCCAAAATAATCAACAGTGGTTCTCTTTTTATTTTTTGTTTTCTTAGACCTTACAAATGTTTCTATAATGAGCATGTAGTTCTTTTATAATGGGAAATCCAATTTTATTTAAAAAAACTAGTTTTACAATGGCAAAGGTTATACATAATCTATCAGTCAAACCAACAATTTTGATTCATAAGGTTGAAGAACGCTAATGTTGCAAGGAACCTTAGGAATTTTCCTAGTTTAAGGATTTAATTTGTGTGTGTGTGTGTGTGTGTGTGTGTGTGTGTGTGTGTGTGTGACTGATCCTTCGGGGGATCTTCTAGAAATTATGACTTTCTTCCTTAGAACATACCATATATAAAAATACTGTCATTTAAGTGACTTCTAGCTTCAGTTTATAGAAAGTGCTACTCAGAAAATCTTAAACAGTGAAAGAAATTTATTGGCTTAAGCAAATAATGATTTTATGGGTATCGGGTGATGCTTGATCCAGTACTTGAACAATTTCATCAGGACTGTCATTTCTTCCATCCCTCTGCTATGCCTCCTACATTACCAGCTTCGTCTGAAGGCTGACTCACTTGTGGTTTCCAAGACAACAGGTGAAAGCCCTGGGTATTTCAGTCTTTCACATTCATGTCCAGCAAGAAAGACTGTTTCTGCTTTAACATTCCAAGCAAAGGGCATAATGTTTGATGTGATTGTAAGGTTTGTTGTTGTTGTTAGGTACTGTGGAGTTGGTGTCCAGCTCATAGTGACCCTGTGTACAACAGGAGAAGCACTATTGTCAGTGCTTCTCTGCTGTTCATAGGGTTTTCAATGACTGGTTGGTTTTTGGGAATGGTTGCTGGGTCCTTCTCCCAAGCCTATAGCACCTGGTGTTCCCAGGTAGTCTCCCATTCAAGTACTAACTAGGCCCAATCCTGCTTAGCTTCTGAGATCTGATGGGATTGGACGCCACAGTACTAAGGCTGCAGGCAATTGTAAGGGTTAGACGCATGCTAATTTCTGAACCAAGACTTCAACCAGGAAATAGATAGGACCAGTTGCCTTAACTAGGTCACTTGTTCAGCCTTGAAGCTCTTCTGGAGTTAGTGTTGCTGGGACCACATTATTCCCCAAATAGAAATTGAGACTATGTATGTTTGTCTGCACACAGCTCCTGTATAAATTTATCTTTATTATTTTTTTGCATTTATTTTATTAATATTGGTGGGGTACAGAGTAATAAGTCATTTGCTATATCCATTATGCAACTATGAAATCATTTTTGCTTACACCTTTACCATCTCACATATTTTACATGCCAATAAAAACTAAAGAAGAAAAGAAAAAAAGTAGGAATTTTACATAATATGCAATGAAAATTGTATGCCATCATGAATTATATTCTCATTGATTTTTCCCCTTCCCTCTACTTTTTTCATGCATTCATATAGTTGCATCTTACATTTTGAGATTTTCCTCTCCTTCTTTACCCCTCTACATTATTTCCCCTAGCCTGCCCATGTACTGTAGGTTAAGAATTCCTGTTTTAATCCAATATTCCCAGACTAGTGATGAGGATTCAGACTCATAAGAAGTCACAAATACCCAAAGCCACATATTCCCCTGTCAGTCTGCTGCCCTTCTTGCCCCCAAACTCCCTCCAACTTCACATACAGCAAATCAGAGATGCACAAATAACTAGCACACTTAGCAGATCTGTAAGCTCCCTGAAAACCCTGGACAGATGCATTTTAAGGGAGGGAAGGGGACCTTATTTCAAGGGGGCAAAAGGGTCCAGAGTAGGAGAGGGAGCTGCACTGAGCTCCCACAAAAGGCAGCACGGAAGGAAAATGCTAAAAACAAGGAGTGAGGAGGAATGATTCTGTTATTCATGCCTATATCTTGAAGATAATCATTGTAATTTCCCTTCTGAAAAATGCTGCTTGCTCAGAGGAAACGACCATATTCTAATCAGCACTTGTTTATGAAACTCATGGTAATTGGATTGGAGTGTGAATTATTAAACTGTGTGGGGGGCGGCATTTCTTGCCAGGTGTTTAATGATTATGTTCAAATGTGTGGGGCTGGCCTGAGGGCTGGGGAGATAATACTCCAGGAAGAAAATCCTATAACCTGGTCAGGGTTAGAGTGCCTTTCACAGATTGCTGTAGTAGCTGTGCAGAAGAGGTTCCTTCAAGTCACATGATCTGGCTGGCTCATTTTGGAGATGGGGACCCTGAGGCTCTGGTGAGAAGGAGCTTGTTGAAGGCTGCACAGGAATCATGCTGACAATTAGTTGCTCCTTACCTGTTTTCCTGCAGTATTTGTGCATCCCTTATGGTAGGCAGAATCCTTGATGGGGCTTTCTCAGCCACCGTCTCCTCTGCCTTCTACCTGCACAGACTGGAAAGTTAGCCCATTTTTCTTAGACCCAGTGTTCCAGTTGCAAGATAAGGTCCACCATTTGCTGGCCTAGCATGAGATGCGTCTACAGCTGTGGTTGTGGTGAGACAAAGTAGTGGGGACACGAGTATTCAAAGTAGCCCCCATGACTGCAGCATGTCACCTTCCACTCACTGGCCTCTAGGGTGCTGCCCTTCAGGTAGTAGCGGTTCTGACCTTGGGGTTAGAGTAATGGTAGCTTGTCCTGGATCTCTGTAGGCCCTCGGAGACCTGGACTTCTGTCCCTCTTAACCTCCCAAAGCCTTTTTTTTTTTTTTTTTGGCATAGCTAATTCTCTGTATTGCATATCTTTCTACCTGCAATAATTAGTTTTTTTTCTTTTTTCTGCACTGACATGTGAAGTCCAAACGTAATGTAATTATCTGCCCCCGCCCCCCGACATTTTATCTTTCTATGCCTTTTCCTCCATATAGTTTGGATCTGGAATGTGCCCCAAAGGCCTGTGTGCTAAAGGCTTGGTGCTACTGGAAGGTGGTGAGGCCCAGTGGGAGGTCTCTGGTCATTGGGGTGTGCACTTAAAGGAGATAATGGGATCCTAGCCTTTTTCTTTTTTGCTCTTTGGCTGTGAGGTGAGTGTCTCTGCTCTGCCACCTGCTTCCTGATGTGATGTGCCGCCTCACCATAGACCCAGAAACAATACGGCCAAAAAGCCCTGGACTGAGACCTCCAAAACCGTGAGCCTCATTAGTCAGTTATCTCAGGCATTTGTTATAATTACTGAAAGCTGACAAACATACCCTCATCTGTACTTTTCTCCACTTCTTTCCAGTAACTCAGGTTTAGAGGTAGTTTTGCCTTTCCTCTTACTATTCTCATACATAATCACTGGTCAAATCTTATGGAATCTATTTTGTAAGGTAGTCAGTCCTGTTTGTTTTAAATGATCCACTTAAATTGAATTAATAAACAGAACATAATGACTTGCATCATTGGAATCTAGTATCAGGCATGGTTGGATCTAGGAGCTCAGAAAATGCCATCATGATTTGTTTCCTCTCCCTGCCTCCAGCTGTTCTTTTTGCAGTTCTCTCGCTAGTGGTGCTCTAGTGGGTCCTTATAGGTCCCATCTTAAATATTCTTTACATCAAGTCTGATGGGGTTGTTGTTTGTTGTTAGGTGCCATCCAGTTGGGTCCCACTCAGAGACCCTCATAGGGTTTTCAATGACTGATTGTTTTGGGGGTTGTTTCAGGAGTGTGCTGCCACGTCCTTCTCCCATTTTTGTGGTGCTAGGGATCAAAGTCAGGGCCTCAGAGTGCAGAGCAGCACTCTACCAACTAAGTTATGGGGGTAAGGGTCATCTTCTCTAATATTTTCTGAAAAAGTTCTAGAAAAAGTATTTTTAGGTGAAATTGCCCTGGCTATTTATTATGGGTTGAATTGTGACCTCCCCTCCAAAAGATGTGTTGACGTCCTAGCCCCCAGTACTTCAGAATGTGACCTTATTTGCAGATGTAATTAGATTATGATACACTGATAGGGGAGCAGAGTGGACCCTTAATCTAACAGTTCTGGTGTCTCTGTAAAATGAGGAGAGAGGCACAGAAAGGAGAATGCCATAGGGCACAGCATTGCAGAGGGAAGAGGGCCCTGTGAGGACGTGGGCAGAGACTGGAGCACTGCTGCCGAAACCCAGGAGCACCTGGGCTATCGAAGCTGGATAAGCAGGAAGGATCTTCCCATAGGGCCATGAGGAAGCGAGGCCTGTTTACGTCTGGATTTCAGACTTGTAGCCTTCAGAAGTGTGAGGAAACAAACTTCTGTTGCTGTCCCTCATAGGGAACAAAGACTCCCCTATTGCCAAGAGAGTAGAATGATTGGCCAGGCCTGGGCACACAGCCATCTCAAGTAGATTTCCACCCAAATGTCCTTGGCTATGAGGGAGGGAGTACTGGCTCCCAAGATGAAAACTAGGGAGCATTTTCCAGCAAAGGGGCAATGGAAGCTGTGTAGGTGAGAGTTGTGTCCACTGTAACTCTGATGCCCTATTTCAGACCCCAGCATGTCTTACCTGCACTAATGATATACTCTCCCAGCTTCCCTGAAAGGGACCCTCTTCTTTCCCTTCCAGCCCATCTTACACGAGATGCCTGATTATTGCTCTTCCTTTGGGGTTTTGATCTTTTCACTGTCTGGTGTGAAATCCTTTAGGCCATCTCAAAACTGACTAAGTTTCTGCCCTTTAATCTGGTGTTGATTAAAGCTGACTTCCACCACCCCTCCATCTTCCTATGTACCAATTTTATTTTATTTGTTTATTTATTTCAGTGCTGGGAGTTGACTTGCATTTAAAGTCTATGTCAAACTCAGCCTCCTCTATGATCCTTCCCAGATGTCTTCTTAGCTGGAAGTTTTACTGGTCTTTGAATGTTTCTCTCCATTTCCATTAAGCCCCTTGTATTAGTTTGCTACAGCTACCATCACAAAACACCAGAGACTTAGTGGTTAAACAACAGAAATTTATTTTCTTACAGTTCTAGAGGCTGCAAAATCCAGATTAGTATCAGATTTAGTTTCTCCTGAAACCCCCCTCTTTACCTTGTATGTGGCTGCCTTCTCACGGTGTCCTCATATGACCTTTTCTCTGTGTGTACACATCTCTGGAGTTCTTCTAATAAGGATACTAGTCAGATTAGACAAGGGTCATTCTCATGGCTTCATTTTAATTGAATCACCTCTTTGAAGGACCTACCTTCAAATATAGTACCATAGATTAGGGCCCATCCATACAACGTCATTTAACTCTAATCACCTCTTTTAAGACCCTGTCTCCAAATAGGTTATATTCTGAAATACTGGGAATTGTGACTTAAACATATTACATTTGTTTGTGTATGTATGTGTGTGTGTGTGCACACGCGTGAGATATTGGGGAGCTGAAGCCAGGGTCTCATGCCTACTTTGCAGATGCTCTACCATTGAGCTGTACCCCCAATCTCCTCCTTTTCTTTAATTTTTTTTAAATCTTGACACAGTGTTTCACTAAATTACACATGCTGCCTCTGGCCTTGAACTTGTGATCCTCCTTCTTCAGCTTCCTGGGATTATAGGCATGCACAATTGTGCCTGACCATATTAATGTTTTTAGGTGGGTATAATTCAGTCCATATGACACTGAAGACTTTCCATTTTATTTTAATGAATATTTGTGTGCTTATTTTAACTCCCCTAGAAGATGGATCCTTGAAGATAGGAGCTGTACCTTGTCTATATCCTTTTATCTCCCATTTTGTTTATTATATTTTCTTGGGCTTATTAAGTGTTCTTTTTTATTGAATGAATGAATGGTACATAAAATAATTCTTAATAAGAATTTCTCATTTCTTAAATTCTTTTTTTTTTTTTTTTTTTTTCTGTACTGGGGGTTGAACCCAGGGCCTCGAACTTGCATGCTTTGCAAGTGCTAGACCACTGAGCTGCACTCCAAGCAGCTTTTTTTTTGTTTTTTTTTTTACTGTTTTTGAGATAGGGTCTTGCTAAGTTGTGCAGACTGCCCCGTCTCAAACTTGTGATCCTCCTGTCTCCTTCCACCTCCCAAGCCGCTGGGATTACAGGCGTGCACCACCATGCCTGGCATTTCTTAAGTTCTTAAAAGCATTGTACTGGTGGTCACATTGGGATTGATGCAAAAATCCTGTTTTTTTTTTCTCTTCCCAACTCTGTCTCTTTGTAGTGTTGTGGTTTTGAGAAAGTCACTTAATCCCTCTAGGCTTCTGTTTCTTCATCTGTAAAATGGGGATGCTGGGGTTTAGCTCAGTTGGTAGAGTGCAGCACTGCAGTCTCTGAGGCCCCAAATTCAATTCCCAGCACCATAAAAATGGGAGAAGGGCCTGGCAATCCGCTCCCAAGGCAATCCCGAAATAGTCAGCCATTGAAAACCCTATGAGGGTAGCTATGAGTCGGATACTGACTTGACAGCACCAAACAACAACAACAACAACAAAAATGGGGATAATAATACTTTCCTTTTTGTTTTATGTGGCTGGCTATGAGTATTAATGAAATAGCTTGGTCATTCAAAACTATGTTGGAGCCTGATGCCATTTTGCACACCTGTAATCCCAGTGACTTGGGAGACAGAGGCAGGAGGATTGTAAGTTTGAGGCCAGAGGCAGGCTGCACAAGTGAGTGAGACTCTGATTCAAAATAAAAAAATAAAAAAAACGTCTGGGGTGCAGCTCAGTGGGGGAGCACTTGCCTAGCATGTGTGAGGCCCTGGGTTCAAACTCCACATCCCCTCCCCTGTACTGAGTTGGTGGTCAATGAAAAAAAAGAAGACCCTCAACTAGATGGACTGACATAGTGGCTGAAATAATGGGCTTACACATAAAAAAGATTAAGTGTATGGCAGAGTGTCAGGTAGTGTTTCATTCTGTTATATATCTCTATATCTATCTATCTATCTATCTATCTATCTATCTATCTATCTATCTATCTATCTACTACCAGGCACTGTTTTTGACATTTGGGATGCATTGGTGAACAAGCTGGGAAAGGTTCCTGTCTTCATGATTCTTGTGAGGAAAAAGGCAATTAACATGAGCAGCATTATAGAAAATAGTTTCAAAAAGTGCTAAGTTCTATGTAGACTCTAAAGCAAGTGATGTAATAGTGCAAGGTTAACTCCTAAAGTCGGAGGTTGGTGGCCTCTCTGAGGAAGGGATATTTTGCTGGGATGTGAAGAGTCAGAAAGAAGTGTCTATTTTCTCTTTATTGGGAGGGGGAATGAGCATTCCAGGCAGGGGGAGGAGCAAAGGTCCAGGGTTGGGGAGAAAGAGGGTGCATACTCCTGTAAACTAGTAGAGTACTGACATTTCACATGTGAGATGTAGTCAATGTGGAAGGCTTCCTAGGCATCACAGACCCCTGGAGCTGGCATTTCATTTCTAACTCAACCGAAGTGTATAGTTGGGCATCACTTCCTCCGTGGGCAGCCTGGGCAGTCGCTTTGCCTCTGGTGGTTTATTCTGCCTGGCCAGGCTGCCAGCTGTGAAGAGAATCAGATAAGACCGTATGGGTGAAGGCACTTTGAAAATGTAAAGTGCTGTGTGATTTCCTGGTAGAATCATTATTTGAAGACATGTTATGCACAATGAAGGGATTTGGGCTTTGAATTCAGTAACTAGCTTACTGATTGAATTTTCTAAGGAGAGCTGCAGTTACCCCAGCTTAGAGCTCAGAGATGCCTGTGTCAGGGTTTTCAGAGCAAATTGATGCACACTAAATAGATGTAGCCGCAGTGATATGAAAGCTGTCTTTTGCAGGGATTGAATTCTAACCTTCTTTTCTACTGAGATGATATGTTTGGTGTGGATGATCACCTTGTTTGGGTATTTGGGTGCTCCTGAAATTGTCTTGTGATTAGGTCACACTGCTCTCTCTCCCCCCCCCCTCTCTCTCTCTCTCTCTCTCTCTCTCTCTCTCTCGTGTGTGTGTGTGTGTATGTGTGTAGTGTTTTGCATTGCAATAGAATATTTCACCAATATGCCTTCTGCTAAGATATCCCAACATTACACTGCCACCAGTGAACATTGCACACAGATTTCTTCAATGGTGACATTACTCCTAGACATGTGTAGACGACATAGTAACACAGAAATGTTTTAAGAAGAGCGGGTTACTCCAAGTTCTTGGTAGGAAAGTGTCTTTCCTTTGAACTTGTTCTCCAGTTTCATCCCATGAACTGCTTCTCTACACTTGTTGCCCCTCAATGTCTTCCACTTGACATTAGCTTTCCTAATGCAAGAATCCTTAACTGGTACTATGGGGTCAAAATAGACCCTAGTGGGTGCCACACCTGGGGCACAGTAGCACTTGCCTAAGTGCGGTTGTGTGCCCCAGGGTGGGGGTCATATGCGACCTAGAAGCATGATTCAAGTTAAGGGTGCAGTGTCGAGGGACTATATTTGTTATCCCTCACTCTGAAGGCTGGCTAGGAGATGAGCCCATTGAGATAACAGATGTGCATGCAGGAAAGGTCATCAGTGCCAAAAGAGCTGTGCCACCATCAGGACAAAGCAGGACCACTTCCCATTTTTATCTGTGGCAAAGGCAGATGTGCTAGGTGAACATGACAAAGTTTGACTTTAGGAAATAACCAGGATGGCACTGAAAATCTTCCTGTGCAACTAGAAGTGTGAAGAATGTACTCTTTCTCATCTCTGTCTCTTCCCACTTGGTGTCTACTGGTCAGACTCTGGCTCTGTCTTCTCAGATAAAGTTCTATTCAATGAATGGGGCTTCTATTATTGAAGCTTGGAGAATATCAAATGGGACAGGCAGTGATGTCAATTATGCAGGGGCAGGCAATCAGAGATCACAACTCCTGTTTTCCCAAACAAATTAGCGGATTTTAGAATGAGATGAAATGGAGGTAGGGGGCATTTTTTTTTTAGTAGGCATTTTTTAAAAGAGAAGGGCAAGGGTTTTAGAGTTAAGAGTTACAGAGCTCTGGATCAAGGAGACTTCTTGCTTTGGTTTCAGAGTCTTGGGCAGTTTGTGCACAAGGGCCAGATGTCCTGCAGCTTGTGTGAAATGCCCGAGCAGAATGGCAGGCTGGTGACATGTGGATGGGCCTCTGTGGTGCAAAGGGTTGATACTAATCTGACATCAAGTGCCAGGCTGCCTTCTTTTTCCACCTCGGTGCCTTCTAGCAGTCTCCATGCCATCTAAATGGCCCAGGACTTGTGATTTTCAGAAGGGAAGGCTGCCAGGAAGATTTCCCTGGACATCCCTGGAAGGAAGCTTTACCTTCATGCCCTGAGGCTTGCTGGTTTCCTAGGGTTGTTTGTTCGGGAGTACAGTGGCAGCTGCTGTGATTATTTTCTCCATCTTTCTCTGCCTTTGTCTCTTTCCCCAACCCTGACACCACATGGTAGCCTCACTTCTCCCCATCACTAGAAGCCCACACATTTTCAGTCATAGAGACAAGGAGAAAATCTCCTGGAAGTACATTTGGGTAATTAATGAGGGAAAGTAACTAGTGTCTATAACATTTATGAGTTTAAGAATTAACTGAATAATACATATTCAACATAGGAAAATTATAAAATATAAACAAGAAAATGAAATTCACTTAAAGTATGTGACATTTCTTTTTCAAGTTAAACACTAGCTTATTTAAATAAAAAATAATTTATTAACAAGAAAAAATACTCCAATACTTCAAGATGGCATTAAATAGAGTAAGATTCCTTGTTATTGGACCTCCAGTCTTTTTCTCTTGAGACAAAAATTTCCAGAGCATAGACACAAAGAGAAAAACAGTCCTCCCACAGCGTGTCCAACTGTGTAGACCGTGGAGACATTTTCACCTTGATATGTTACAATGACAGTGACCTTGATACAGTGTAAATGTGTTCATCTTAGGTGCAGTTCTTCATGGTCCCAGCTAGGTGCTTCTCCAGTGTTTCCTCTTGGAGTCATAGCTGACTTTATAACCCGTGTTTATTCAAATCATTTGGCAAATGGGACCATTTCCCTTATGTTTCTTGGGCAGAAATTGCTTGAATTTGAGGGTCTTGTGAGAAGACATGGCAGGAAATGGAGTCAAATGCATATACAACAATAGTAGAGAAAAGGGGCCACTTTATTACTATTTTTTTTTTTTGCTTAATATATTTCAGATACCTTTCCATGATAATGCATACTGAAGACTTGTTTAATGTGGCAACCATCCCTTATTCATTCTGTGCAATTATGGAGACCAGGCTAATTTGTGAATATCTCTGCAATGCATATTGGAACTCAAAGAGGGAGGAAATACTCAGCACTATTGGGAAATGATATTTCATTATTCAGGAATCTCTCACATTTATGCTATCTTTGTGGAAGGATGTGACAAGTTAATTGGTCTTTTCTCTCACCTAAGCCCTCCCACGATGTAAATCCCCCTGCACACTGAACTGCTGTCCCTTTCATGTCAGCCATCACAATCCACAAACTTTCACAGCATGTGAACCCAGTTGAGGTCTGGGTCTGTTCAAGGACCTCCAGAGAGCACAGCTGCCTCCCTGAGGCCAGAGCGGCGCTGGTCTTGAGAGCACATGATTAGGGACTGGCGGGTGCTCACTGGTGTTGAGCGCTGACAGGTAAAGGTGACCTTACATTCTCTAATAAGTATTTTTCATGTATGACATAGGGACTCTTCTAAAATCTGGGGTTCAGAGAAGGGATGCCTCCTACCCAGGTCTATGGGTGGGACTGTACTCTGGTAAGACCCTACTGGTTTTTAAAATATAGATTATACCCGTGTTAACTGGCTCATCCTCTGCAGAGCTTGATTCCCGGTGTGCAGCATAGCGGGTATGCCCTTGTTATTGGTAACTGCTCCTGCTATGGATCTACAATGATGCCTCCCTGTGACTCCTGCCCTGACTCTCTCCAGGGACCGCCTCCTTAGCTTTCCCCCTGTTCCAACAATTGAAAGGTTAACGCTGAGCACCTGACGGGCTTCTAGAACACTGCTCCTGAGCTTGACTTGTTTGTTCTGACTGGCCCAGAGGGGATAGTGGATGTGCCAATCAGGTTGTTAAGTATTTTGAGTGTAATCTTGCTTCTGAGGTAGGGAAAACTAAGACTTTACTTCTGCAGAGACACATTTCAAGGGCAAGGTGAGTCGTGTGATGGGCTGGGGTGCTTTAGGGTGCATCCCCTTCATCAGGTGGTGTTGGGGATTTTTAAAATGAACCCCATAACTAGGGTCCCTCACACTAGCCTGAGGGACTGACCTTTAGCTGACCTGAGGGCCACATTCCACTCACTCACTCCTACCCCTCCCATCGAATGAGCAAAGATGGCCCCTGATCAGCCTGACCAGCCTCAACCACCTCAATTTTGATAGGCTACCCCTGGCACCTCAGTTAAATAACTGCACCTACCTGGCAGGTATGACAGTTCACCTGCTGTACCTGTCAGGAATGTGCCCTGATTGGCTAACCCCAGTACACACCCCACTCCGGGACCCTATATAAGCAGGGCTCCCAGACCCCCTTAAATCCACCACTGTTCTCCATCCCTCAGCTGCTGTCCAGACCCCATCACCTTGATCCAGCACTCCCCAATCCAGTGGAAGATCTCTAAGCAAGCCTAAGCATCAAGACCAGGGGCCTCAAAGTGCTGAAGGCTACCAGCAAGCCACGAAGAGCCTCCCAATTCTTCCCACCCTTGGGAAGGGGGGAGGCAGAGAAGGTGAGCTTCGAGAGTCAAGACCACTGGACCTCCAGCCCAGCAGAACACTAACTGCTTGTAGCTGTGCCTTTAAGGCTGAGCTGTTCCACCAGTCAGCCTGCAGCATTTTATGCTGCAGGCTTAGAGCTAGCACTTGAGCACTTGATAGGGGCTGCTTGCTGGTTGCCCCCCACTTGGGGAGTAACCCAATAAACTTCCCTCTCCTGTTTCCCACAGAAGGTCTCCCGAGGTCCTTCTTTGGCACCTCTGGCCACTACACCAACCTGGTCCAGTGGGTCCCCGATACCCACTTGGTGTCATAGCAAGGCTCTGACCTCTGCCGGGCATGGGCCAAACCCTGACAGGGTGGCACATTGAAAGCCACCTTGATCACTTTTGTTTTTCCAGAACAAACTTCTTTGGCAGGACCTCTGCACTGAGGCAAACTGGAGGCATGATGGGTGATTACAAGGCAACCAATGCCAGCCATGTTACCTTGGGAGGTGCTTGGGAACTTGAAAACACCCTGCTGAGACCAGGGTGGAACATGTTAGAAAGACATGGCATTGATGTCAATTCTTCCCTCTTTGTACACCAGCTCAAATAAATAAGCCCCTTTATCTTTTAGTGAAACCTGGCACTCAGTGAATTTAATTTAATTGGGTGGGTTGGCTGGAAATGGAATAATTTGCTTTTCACTGTCCTTAATTTTCTTAGGCAACTACAGACCAACTGGAGAAAAATCATGATCTGACTCACTGGAGGTAATATTGGTTGCATATTTTCTATTTCTGGTCTTTTCTGTATGCACGTAAATGTAAATAGGTAGCCATTTATATTTCATACATACATACCTATACATACATACATACATACCCCTTGACACAGGGTCTTGTTATGTAGCCCAGATTGGCCTTAAACTCATTATCCTCCTGCTTCAGTGCTGGGATTATAGGTATGTACTACATTTAAAAATAAAATTAGAATTATAAAATTAGAATTATTATAAAATTAGAATTATGTTTTATATGGTTTTGAGGGGCTTGGGTTTAGCTCAGTTGATAGAGTAATGCTCTGTGCTCTCTAAAGCCTTGGGTTTGATCCTCAACACCACAAAAACAGGAAAAAGACCTGGCAGCCCACTCCCGAAACAATCCTGAAACTATCAGCCATTGAAAACTCTATGAGGATCACTATGAGTCAGACTTGACTTGATGGTACCTAACAACATATGGTTTTTTATTTTGTTTATATTTAAAATTAAATGAAAAGCAATGGACAAATCATTAAACATTCTTCTAGGACATGATATTTAATGCCTTTGTAATATTTTATCACAAGGCTTCATCAAAATTAGTGTCTCTTTAATATTTTGGACATTAAGGTGATTCCCAAGTTTTTGGTAATATAGTAAATATATGATCAGGGGTCATATTCTTCATACAGCCTTCCCTTAGATAAAAAGACCTCAGCTTCAGAGGTCTTTTTTTCGTTCATGTGCCAACATATCATCTTAGATGTCTTCATTAGGTTTAGTTTTTCCCACATCCTTTCTGCACTGAACATCTCCTTAAATTATCTCTCTCCCAGAAGTTCTAGAGGAAAAATTCAGAGGCCAATCAGCAGCCCTAGTCTCTAGACACCTCTGATTTATGAATTTTCCAGTCCATGAGGCAGATAATGACCCCTGTCAACAGCTCCTAGGTTTGTACATATAGTATGACCATCCAATAGGAAAGGGTATCCTGCCCCCCCACCCCCCTGCCGCCACTGGCTCGCTCTCTCACTTTCTCATTTTCTGCCTCTGGAATGACAGGTTGGCACAATCTGAGTTAGATGCTCACATCTGGAGCCAGAAACTGTGGGCCAGGAAAGGAAAGTTATATCAGAGGAAAATAGCAAGTTCTATAACCCTGCACATGATGGAAAGCAGAAGAAATTCCTAGATGGTACAGACTGGCCAAATAAATTAATGGGGTCTGTAACAATTGAGTTTAAGAAGATAAGGTTCTAATCCAGGCTCTGTACTTAACTTGCTTGTTCAAATTAAGCCACCTAATCTCCTCCTCTAGTTGGACCCAACCTAACAACAATAAACAGATTAAATGAACTACAGATTCTTCCATCCAACAATGGCAGAATACACATTCTTTTCAACACTATGGAGCTTTCTCCAAAATAGATCATATTTTAGGCCATAAAGCAAGTTTTAACAAATAAAAAATGAGATAATCTCTTGCATTTTATAACATCATAATTGAACAAAACGAGAAAGCAACAGCAAGAGAAACTGTGTTTATCTTTGAAATGAGACAATTGGCGTAATCGATCCCAAGATTCCTTCTAGAATTCTTCACCTTGTTTGGGGTACGGCTGAATTCCCAACCAGGGCTTCCGTCTCATTGCACATTTCCTCTGGCCAGCAGCTTTCTCCAGTCCATATTAATGATGAGTTCTCTGACTTGCACCTCTGCTCTAACTGGCCAGAATGAAGACATTGACTTTTATGGTTAGCATTCAAGGGAGATGTGTGTGAGGGCTTTTTTGCTTTATGTTGTAAGTGAAATGTGAACTAACAGATTTGGGGGAATCATTTTTCCCACCAACTCTGTGATTGCATTGTGATTCCAGATGTGGTTTTTTGCTCCAAAGAATGTGAAATATTGGGAAACCAGTAAAGTCATTTAGTTCAGGGGTTCTTAATTTGAATTCTGTGAATCTCTGAGGTCTAGGAACAAGCTGAAGTTATAGGAAGACTATTGTGTGTATGTATATTGTGGATTGTTGTTGTCAGGTGCCATTGAGTTGATGTCCGACTCAGTGACCCTATGTACAACAGATGAAACAGTATTGTTAGTGCTTCTCTGCTATTCATAGGGTTTTCAATGGCTGATTATCTTTTGGGAGAGGGTTGCAGGGTCCTTCTCCCAAGCCTACAGCACCTGGTGATTCCAGGTGGTCTCCCATCCAAGTACTAACCTGGCCCAACCCTGCTTAGCTTCTGAGATCTCATGGGATCTGATGCCACAGTGCTATGGCTGCAGGCATATTGTGGATACATGGAGAAAATCCATCTAAAAATCGGTTTTACTTGAGATATAATTAATATTAACAGTACAGATTAAATATTCAATTTGATGAGTTGATAATCTGATAACCGACTATCCAAAACTGTACATGAAACATTTTCATTTCCCCAGAAGGTCAATTGTACAAAGTACTAGTCTTGTTCTGACATTTTCATACATGCATATAATGTACTTTGGGAGTATTTGTTGTTGTTGTTGTTAGGTGTCGTCAAGTCATGTCCAACTCGTAGCGACCCTCATAGGGTTTTCAATGGCAGATTGTTATTGGGATTGCCTTGGTAGTGGGTTGCCACATCCTTCTCCCATGTTTGCAGTGCTGGGAATCGAACTCAGGACCTCAGAGACTGAAGAGCGGTACTCTACCAACTGAGCTGAATCCCAGCCCTTGGTTGTATTTACCCCTTCTTAAACTCGCTTATTCTCCATCCCTCCCCACTTCCTCTTCTTCTTTCCTAATAGTACGCATTCTACTTTTATATCCTTTTTTTATTTTACAATTCCATTTATGAGAGAAAATATATGGTACTTGTCTTTCTGAGTCTGGCTTATTTTGTTTAACATGATCTCCTGTTCCATCCATTTTCCTGCAAAGGACATGATTTTATTTTATTTTTTTATAGCTGAATAATACACCATTATGTGTATATACCACATTTTCTTTATCCATTCATCTACTGATAGGTGCCTAGTCTTATTCCATAGTTAGGCTACAGTGAATAGTGCCATAATTGATACACGTAGGTATACGGTTGTCTCTAGTGCATGTTCACTTTGATTCCTTTGGGTATATACCCAGGTGTGGTATAGCTGCATCATATGGTAGTTCTGCCTGGAGCCGTAGCCCTGTGGCATCCAATCCCATCAGATCTCAGAAGCTAAGCAGGGTCGGGCCTGGTTAGTACCTGGATGGGAGACCGCCTGGGAACACCGGAAGCTGCAGGCTTGGGAGAAGGACCTGGCAACCCCCTCCCAAAAAATCAATCTGCCATTGAAAACCCTACGAACAACAGAGAAGCACTGACAATAGTGTTTCCCCTGTTGTACTGAGGGTCGCTATGAGTCGGATACCGACTCGATGGCACCTAACAACAACAACATGGTAGTTCTATTTTTGTTTTTTTGAAGAACATCTATACTGATTTCCATAATAGCTGTACTAATTAATATTCCCAGCAATAGTGTATATAGATTCCTTTTTTTCTGTATCCTCACCAGCATATGTTGTTTTGTGTTTCTTTGATGATAACCATTCTGACTGGGATGAGATGGAATCTCAACATAGTTTTGATTTGTATTTCCCTGATGGCTAAAGATGTTGAATATTTTTTCATGCATTTACTGTCCATTTGTACTTCCTCTTTTGAAAAATGTCTGTTTGGTTAATTTGCCCACTTACTGAATGCATCATTTATTCTTTGGGCATTTACTTTTTGAGTTCTTTATATATTCTGGATATTAGTCTCTTGTCAGATAAATACTTGGCAATGATTTTCTTCCACTCTGTAGGCTGTCTGTTCACTCTGTTGTTTCCTTTGCTGTAGAGAAACTTTCTAATTTGTTATAATCCCATTTGTCAATTCTTGCTCTTATTTCCTGGTCTACTGGAGTCCTATTCAGACATTCATTACCTGTGCCTAAATCTTGAAAGTGTTTTCCATATGTTTTCCTGTAGTAATTGCAAAGTTTCATGTCTTGCATTAAGGTCTATGAGTTGATTTTTGTGCAGGGTGAGACATAGGGATCTAGTCTGAGATTTCTACATGTGGATATTGAGTTTTCCTAGCACCATTTGTTGAATAGGCTGTCTTTCCTCCAATATGTTTTTGGCACCTTCGTCAAGAATGAGTCTCCATGTGTTTGTATAGTTTCTGCAGTTTCTCTTGCTGTTGCTTTCTCATTTTGTTCCATTATGATGTTATAAAATGCAAGAGATTATTTCATTTTTTACTTAAAACTTGCTTTATGGCCTAAAATATGATCTATTTTGGAGAAAGCTCCATAGTGTTGAAAGGAATGTGTATTCTGCCATTGTTGAATGGAACAATCTGTAGATGTCCGTTAGTTCGTTTGATCTGTTTGTTGTTGTTAGGTACCTTTGCGTTGGGTCCAACTCATAGCAACTGCAGGTATAGTTTAACTTTGAAGTTACTTTCTTGATTTTATGATTATATGAGCTATCTATTGGTGAGTGTGGGGTAGTGAAGTCACACAGTATTATTGTATTGGAGCTTATCTGTCCCTTTATGTCCAGTAGTATTTATTTTATGAAATTGGGTGCCCTAATGTTCAGTGCATACACATATTTGCAATTATTATGTCTGCTTCATGGATTGTTCCCTTAACCAGTATGTAGTGACCTTCTTTGTGTCTTCTGATTAATTTTCACTTGAAGTTTGCTTTATTAGATACAAGTGTAGCTACTCCTGCTTGCTTCTGGATTCTATTCACTTGGAAAACTATTTTCTATCCTTTCACTTTTTGTCTGTGTTTGTCTTTGCTGGTGAGGTGTGTTTCTTGCAGGCACCAAGAAGCTGGATCTTGTTTTTTAATCCAATCAGCCAGGCTATATCTTTTATTTGGAGAATGAAGACCATTTATGTTCAGGGTTATAATTGAAAGATATATACTAATTCCTGTCATTTTGTTGTTTTTCTAATGTTTGGGTTTTTCCTAATTGTCTGGAATATCTACTCTGGTAGTAAGATTTCTTCTTTAATCTGTTTTGGTGGTTGTACTTATCTTCCTCCTCTGTGTGTAGGATTCTTTTAAATATGTTCTGCAATATTGGCTTGGTGGTGATGAATTTCTTTAATTTATGCTTATCTTGAAAGATCTTACCAGGTGCTAGGTCTCCCTCCTGCAATCCCAGAGTCTAGGGAGGCAGAGGCAGGAGAACACATGTTCAAGGCCAGAGGCAGCCTGTGTAAATTAGAGAGACCTTGTCTCAAGATAAAATTAAAATTGAGCTGGGGGTGCAGCCCAATGGTAAAGCACTTACAAAGTATGTGCAAGGCCTTGGGTTCAACTCTCAAGTACCAAAACCAAACCAAAACAAAAAACAGCAGCCCCTCCACCCCCAACCAAACCAAACAAAAAAAGAGGAAGATCTTTATTTCTGCTTTGATACTGAAGGACAACTTTGCTGGATATAGTAATCTACATTGGCAATTGTTTTTTTCAGAGTTTGAAATACATGCATCATTCCTTGTTCTCCTAGCTTTTGAAGTTTTTGTTGAGAAATCTGATGATATTCTGATGGGTTTCCCTTTATGAGTGAGTTGACACTTCTCCCAGCTTTCAGTATTCTTTTTTTGCTGTTGTTCTGTACTCTTGATATTTTAACTGCAATATGGTGCTGGGAAATTCTTTTTTGGTCATGTCCACTTGGGGTTCTAAATGTTTCTAGTACATAGATGTCTGTATCTTTCAAAATTTTAGAATTTTCTGCTATTATTGCACTAAATAGGCTTTCTGTGCCTTTAATATGTTCCTTTGTGCCTTCTTCTACACCAAAAATATGTAAGTTTAGACTATTAGTCATATCACAGAGTTCTTGCATGTTTTGTTCATGATTTCTTATATTTTTCTTTATTACTGTCTGAATGTGAGGATTAAAGAACACAGCCTTCAGTATGGATCGAACTTTGACATCAAGAAAACAAAAATCCTTACAGCTGTGTCAGTAAGCAATTTTATGATAAATGGAGAAAAGATTGAGGTTGTCCAAGATTATGCTTTACTTGAATCTACAATCAACACCCATGGAAGCAGCAGTCAAGAAATCAAAACATGCATTGCATTGGGAAAAGGTATTGGAGAAGACCTCTTTAAAGTGTTGACAAGTAAAGATGTCACATTGAACACAAAGGTGCTCCTGACTCATGCCATGGAATTTTCAGTCTCATCACGAGCTTATGAAAGCTGGACATTGAATAAGGGAGACAGGAAAAGAATTGATGCTTTTGAATTATGGTGCTTAAGATGAATACTGAATATACCATGGACTGCCAAAAGAACCAACAGATCTATCCTAGAAGAAGTGCAACCAGAGTGCTCTTTGGGAGCAAGGATAGCTAGACTGCGTCTTACGTATTTTGGACATGTTGTCAGGAGGGACCAATCCCTGGAGAAGGACATAACATTTGGAAGAGTGGTGGATCAATGAAAAAAAGGAAGATCCTCAACTAGATGAATTGACACAGTGTCTGCAACAATGGGCTTAAACATAAAAATGATTGTGTGCCTGGCACAGAATCAAGGAGTATTTTGTTCTCTTGTAAATAGGATCACTAAGAGTCAGACCTGACTCAACTGCACCTAATGACAGCAACTGTCTGAATGCTCCAATTCATTGACATTGTGTTCAAACCCTAGAATTCTTTCTTCTCCTCAATCTAATCTACTAGGAAGGCTTTCCATTGAGTTTTTAAGTTTTGCTTGTTGAGCTTTTCATTGATCTTTTAAAAAATTAGTATGTTGAATTTTTGTCCAGCATTTCATCTACTTCAATATCTGTGGAGTCAGTTGGTAAGGAATTATGACCTTTTTGAGGAAAATGTTGCCTTCTTTTTTTTTTAATATTTCTTGTATTTCTGGGTTGAAATTTACATATCTGTTTTGGTGGATATCTCCTCTACTTTTATGTGAGAGCCTTTTAAGGGAAAATCCTTCTTTTGACAGTGTGTCCTGAGACATCAGACAGTTGTAAAGTGTTGACTATCTTTCCATTGAATTTTGTGGTATAGTTTCCCTGTTACTTCCCTGGTGCTGATTAGCATATTTCAACACAGTGCGTAGTGCAGTGGAGCCTGAAGGTCTTCCTTTCTCTGCAGGTTTCACAAGGGTGGGGTACTTCTGGAAGTTTAGGCTGATATTTTGTAGACTGTGGAGCACATGGGGTATGCCCTCTGTGATTGCTACTTCAGCCTTGTCAACAATGCGTGGTGTGAAGTGGGATGGGAGCCACCTGTGCTGTGGTCCACAGCCTTTTTGGTCATTCCTCTCTGCTGTCACTGTAGAGGGAGACCAGGAACAGGTCTCCAGGTCTCCTGTAGCCATGCCGGCTGGAAATCATCTTGGGATTTTCTCTCCCCTGTTCTGTTAAAGTATTCACTGAAGTTTGAGTAGGAGTGAGTTGTCAGGGTTTGGATCAGGCCCGGCAGAGGTCAGAGCCTTGCCCTGACACCATATGGATATCAGGGACCCACTGGACCAGGTTGATATAGTGGCTGGAAGTGCCAAAGAAGAACCTCAGGAGACCTTCTGTGGGAAACAGGAGAGGGAAAGTTTATTGGATTACTACCCAAGTGGGGGGCAACCAGCAAGCAGCCCCTATCAAGTGCTCAAGTGCTAGCTCTAAGCCTGCAGCATTTTATGCTGCAGGTTGACTGGTGGAACAGCTCAGCCTTAAAGGCACAGCTACAAGCAGTTAGTGTTCTGCTGGGCTGGAGGTCCAGTGGTCTTGACTCTCGAAGCTCACCTTCTCTGCCTCTCTCCTTCCCAAGGGTGGGAAGAATTGGGAGGCTCTTCGTGGCTTGCTGGTAGCCTTCAGCACTTTGAGGCCCCTGGTCTTGATGCTTAGGCTTGCTTGGAGATCTTCTGGATTGGGGAGTGCTGAATCAAGGTGATGGGGTCTGGACAGCAGCTGAGGGATGGAGAACAGTGGTGGATTTAAGGGGGTCTGGGAGCCCTGCTTATATAGGGTCCCGGAGTGGGGTGTGTATTGGGGTTAGCCAATCAGGGCACATTCCTGACAGGTACAGCAGGTGAACTGTCATACCTGCCAGGTAGGTGCAGTTATTTAACTGAGGTGCCAGGGGTAGCCTATCAAAATTGAGGTGGTTGAGGCTGGTCAGGCTGGTCAGGGTCATCTTTGCTCACTCAATGGCCATCTTTGCTCACGCCACTGGGTAGGAGTGAGTGAGTGGGATGTGGCCCTCGGGTCACCTAGAGGTCAGTCCCTCAGGCTAGTGTGAGGGACCCTATTTATAGGGTGCATTTTAAAAATCCCAACAAGTTGTATGTAGAATAGGCTGTGTTGAGTCTTAACCAGGCTGGATCTATGGTGCAGTGGCACAGGAGCCACACAATACACTCGAAGTATCATGGTCAGTGCCCAGCCCCATACCGAAAGGAAAGAACAAAACAGTAACTGCAACAAATAGCAGTGAACCAGATACAGAAATGAAGTAAAAACCAGTTATCAACTATGACATGTACAACTCTAGCAACAACAATAACAGTAATGGTGAGGGCAGAAATAATATAAAGGAGATAGTTTTAAAAGATGATTTTAAAAAAAGAAATAAAAATGATTAAATAGGAAGAAAATGGGAATGGAAAGCAAAAGAAGTTAGAATATTCAAAAAGTAAAAAGATGAAGCAGGAGAAAGGTAGAAAGGGAAAGCCATAATTGCAAAAGAAAAAAATCAGAAAAGAAAGATAACTATATATATAGACAGTAAAAATAATTTGACTATTAGGAGAGAAAAAGAGAAAGAGTAACAACAAAAAACCTGCAGAGAAATATAAAAAGTATGTGTAGAAGAAAGAAAATAAAAAGAATATCTATCCAAACCAATCAACTGATTAGCAAATGCACACACAAAACGTGCTAATTTTACAATGTTAAAAAAAGAAAAAAATAGCCAGGTGCTGTCACACATACCTCTAATCCCAGCAGCTTGGGAGGGTGAGGCAGGAGAATTGTGAGGTTGAGGCCAGAGGCAGCTTGTGTAACTTAATGAGACCCTGTATCAAAATTAAAAAAAAATTAAAAAATGGACTTAGGGTACAGATCAGTGGCAGAGCACTTTCAAAGTATGTGAGAGGCATTGGGTTCAACTTCCCAGTAAGGACAAAAAAAGAAAAAAAGTTAAAAAAATAAAAAAGGAAATTATTTTCTCCCCTGGAATGGTCATGCAGGCAAGAGTGGACATTCATTACCTGTGTCAACTTGCACTTTTTTTCTGTGTCTTGTTTGTGTGCCCCTTTGAGAGAACAAAAGCTGGGGGATATTCACTTCTTTCTTTTGTGAGTGTGTGTGTGTGTGTATGTGTGTGTGTATGTGTTGCTTGCCACTCAGTGGGAGTGGTTTGCACAAAGCTAGTTGGAACAGCTTTGTTTCCTTGCTCGGTAGTGTAAAGTAGCATGGAACAAAAGTTTCTTTAGCTGGAGTTTACTCTGGACAGATTACCTGAACATACCCTCAGTGCCAGAGAGAGAGAGAGACAGTGAAAACTGCATTTGAGTAGCCTAATAATAGCTATACGTGTGATTTTGTAGCCTTTGAAGTTACATTGCTCAAAGGATGCAATTCACAACCCAATTCAAAGTTAAAGCAAAACCTATTCTTTCTATCTCAAAGAATTTCCTCTTTTGTAAATGAAATTGTAAATTGGCTTTACAAGGTATATGATTTAGGTTTAGGGATGAGAGGAAAGTGCCAGTAAGAGAAAAATATAGACCAATATAGGTCTAAGGAAGTTCCATTGCTTAGAGAATACTTTCTATCTAAAGAAATTCTCTTTAGTAAAATGAGACTATAAAGTGGTTTAGGAGGTGTATTATATAGGTTTACAGATAAGAAAAGCATCACAAGAAAGTTGTCTAGACATGTGTTGACTGCAAACATTGTGAGATTCTTAGAGAAGCACAGGATTATAAAGGAGAAAGTAAGGTTAAATTCAAAGGTCGCATATATTTTGACTCTAAGAAAGGCTTATTGCTTTTTAAAATTTTTATTTGAAATATCTCTTGAAATAATATCTCTGGGCAGGCAGCCTTTACAGTGGTTTTCTTGGTAGCTGTGTTGAATTCTTGACTCTCAGCTGGCGAGATTTAAACTAGATCCTGGAGGAAGGGCTCTTTTTCCTTTTCATGTGCCCTTACTTTTCCTGTCTTTCTGTCCTGCCTCAGGGCAACACTGAGCCCCAAGGTGAACACTGGCTGGGACAGTGTGGCAATATTTGCTTTGAATTCCAAAAGAAAGGAAAATGTTGGGATTTAATTCCCAAAGCTTGAATGCAGTCTTCTCAAGACGGCTGCCCCTTACAGAGCCTTGTGTTTACATAGAGAAATGAACACATCTCACATGCCAACCTGCTGTGCTGCGCCCAGTTCACCACAGTGAGTCTGCTTCTCTGTTCTGCATCTGTTTCTTTGCTTATTTCCCTCCACTATATTTCTCCCTCTTTGCACTTCTGTCACTCTCCTGTCTGCCACACCACTGGCCACTGTGTGTTCCTTGCTGAGGTACTTTCTCTCAACCTCTGTTCTGATAAGCAGAGTCTCTGGTCCTCCCCAAGGCTCAGTCTGTCCAATATTAAACTTGAGCGTATCCCCTCAGTCCCTGACCCTGCTGAGAAGCTGTTTTCAGACTGCTCTGACTCTGAGCTATTGAGGAGCCACCGTGCTGCTTGCTTTTACTCCATCATCTTGGCTCTTCTCTGGTCAACCACTTTCTGATTCTATCACCAAAGATGATTGTCTTAGAGTTTTAGAATTTCATATGAATAGAATGAAACACTCTTTACTTTTGATGTTGCATCTTTTGCTCTTCCTAATTTTTTTACACACTAATTTTTTAGAATAATTTTAGGTTCACAGCAAAATTAAAAGGAAGGTACAGAGATTTCCTGTGTAGTTCCTACTCCAGCCCATAGCTAACTTCTCATGTTGTTGACATTTCCCACCAGAGTGATATATTTGTTACAAATATCCAAAGTCCACAACTTACATTAGGGTTCACTTTTGTTCTTGCTGTTATTGTTGCAGTGCTAGGAATCAAACCCAGGGCCTCATGCCTGCTTGGCAAGTGCTCTATCACTGAGCTATGACCGTAGCCCAGTGTTTTTCTTGATGTTGTATATTCTATAGTTTTGGACAAAGGTATGATAGCATGTAGCCACCATTATAAGATGATACAGAATATTTTCACTGCCCTAAAAATCCTCTGTGCTCAGCTTATTCATCCAACCCCCTGCTAACACCCTAGAAACTACTGATCTTTTTACTATCTCCATAGTTTTGTCTTTCCCATAATGTAAGATAGAATCATGCAGAATAAATACATTTCATGTTAGCATTCATGTAGTAATATATATTTAAATTTCTCCATTTTTTTAATGGGTGGATAGTTCATTTCTTTTAAGTGCTGAATAACATTCCATTGTTGGACATACCACAATTTACGTATCCATTGACCTAATAAAGGATATCTTTGTTACTTCCAAGTTTCAGCAATTACAAATAAAGCTGCTATAAATATCAGTATGCAGGGTGTTTTTTGTATGGGCGTGGACATAAATTTTCAGCTTCTTTGGGTAAATATCAAAGAGTGATTGGGGGATGGTATAGTAAGGGTATGTGTAGTTGTGTAAGAAATTGTGAAAGTGTCTGCCCAAGTGGCTAAAACCTCACCAGAAATGAAGGAGAATGCCTGTTGCTCCATATTATTGCCAGCATTTGGTGTTGTCATTCTTGTAGATTTTGGCCATTTTAATAGATATTTAGTGGTATTTTATTATTGTTCTAATTTGCATTTTCCTAATCACATATGAAGCAGAACATTTTTTCATGCATCATTTCGATGTGTGTGTATCTTCTTTTGTGAGGTGTCAAGGTATTTGGCCCATTTATTTATTTATTTATTTATTTATTTATTTATTTATTTTCCCTTTACTAGTAAATGATGATGGGGTATGGAGTAATACAGCATTGGATTTTTCCATTATGCATCCTTTATATCACTTCTGGCAACAGTTTCATCAACCCACAAAGTTTATGGAGACTTATAGCTAATATGTACTAAAACTCAAATGCTTATTTGGGTTACATTCCCCTATAGATTCCCCAATCTTCACTTCCCTCTGCTAGTTCCCTCCCTCCTCCTTTCTACTCTTTATATTTTCCCTTCTTTGCTAAGTTTAATTGTACATTTTTTATATATCAACTTATGTATAGGATATTTCTTCCTTTAAGTAAGATTCAGCTCGCACATATGAGGGAGAACATATGGTATTTCTCTTTTTGAGCTTGTATTTGTTTGCTTAAGATGATGTTCTCCAGTTCCATCCATTTTGCTGCAAATGACATTATTTCATTTTTTTTAGTGCTGAGTAGTATTCCATTGTGTATATGTACCATAATTTTTTTTTTTTATCAATTCTTCTGTTCATAGGCATCTTGGTTGTTTCCATATCCTTGCTATTGTGAAAAGTGCTGTATTGAATATGGAGATTCAGGTGTCTCTGTGGTATGGTAACTCATCTCCCTTTAGATATATTCCCAGTTAGTGATATAACTGGGTCATATGGCAGTTCTATTTTTAGTTTTCCAAGGTATCTCCCTATTGATTTTCAAAGTGGTGGAACCAATTTACAATCTCACCAATAGTGCAAGAGGGTTCCTTTTTCTCCATAACTTTGCAAGCATTTGTTATTTGTTTTGTTGATCTTGACCATTCTTACTGGAGTTAGGTGGAATCTCAGAGTTGTTTTGATTTGCATTTCCCTAATGGCTAGGGATATTGAGCATTTTTTCATGTGCTTCGTGGCCTTATGAACTTCTCATTTGAGAACTGTCTGTTTAACTCCTTTGCCCACTTGTGTATTGGAGTATTTGTGGTCTTGGGAACTGCTTTCTTGAGTTCTTTCTTGAGTCCTCTGTCAGATGTGTAGGATACAAAGATTTTCTCCCATTCAGTGGTGTCTTCCTTAACTCTGTCAATTGTTTCCTTTGCTGTACAGAAACTTTAATTCCATGTAATTCCATGTGTCTACTCTTGTTGCAATTTTCTGAACAATTGGAGTCTTATTCTGAACAATTGGAGTCTTATTAAGGAAATGCTTTCCTATGCCTATATGTTGGAGCATGTTGCCTATCTTTTCTTCTAGTGATTTTAAGGTTTCTAGTTTTATATTGAGATCTTTTATCCATTTTGAATTAACTCTCATGCAGATCGAGATCTGAAAGTATGTTTTTATTTTTCTGCAAGTGGAAATCCAAGTTTCCCACCACCATTTGTTGAAGAGGCTTTCTTTTCTCCAATTTGCATGCCCAGTTCCTGTGTCAAAGATCAGGTGGCTATATATACATTGGTGTATCTCTGGGTCCTCAATTCTGTTCCACTGGTCTTCAGGCCTATTTTTGTGCCAGTACCAAGCTGTTTTTGCTACTACAGCCCTATAGTATAGTTTAGAGTCAGGGATTGTGATCCCGCCTGCACTAGTTTTGCAGCTTAAGAGAATATATGTGGTCTTTTGTGTTTCCATATGAATTTTTTGGATTATTTTTTCTATTTCTGCAAAGTCCATCATTGGAATTTTAATGGAGATTGCATTAAATCTGTAGATTGCTTTTAGTACTATAGCCTTTTCTACAATATTGGGATTCTCCCAATCCATGAGCAGGGGAGATCCTTCCACCTTCTAGTAGTATCCTCTGTGATTTCTTTAATGTTTTGAAATTTTCCTTGTAGAGATCTCCAAGATCTTTGGTTAGATTTATTCCTAAGTATTTAAGTTTGTGGTGGGCTATTGTGAAAGGGATTATTGCCTTAATTTCCTTCTCTTCCTGCTCACAGTTGGTGTAAAGGAAGGCTACTGATTTTTGAGCATTAATTTTGTATTCTGCCACTACGCTGAAGGAGTTAATTAGGTCTAAAAGTTTTCTAGAGGAGTTTTTGGGATCGTTTAGGTAAAGGATTATGTCATCCATGAATAAGGATAATTTGACATCTTTTTTGCCTATCTGTATCCCTTTGATTTATTTCTCTTGTCTGATTGCTCTGGCTAGGACATCAATCACAGTGCTAAATAAGATAGGAGAGAGTGGGCATCCTTGTCTTGTTCCTGATCTTAGAAGAAATGGTTTCAGTTTTTCTCCATTTAGTATAATATTGGCTGTAAGTCTGTCATAAGTGGCCTTTATGATGTTGAGATATTTTCCTGTTATGCTTATCTTTTCCAGGGTTTTTATCATGAAAAAGTGTTGCACTTTGTCAAAGGCCTTCTCAGCATGAATTGAGATGGTCATGTGGTTTCCATTTGCAAGTCTCTTCATATATTGAATTACATTCATTGATTTTCATATGCTGAACCAGCCTTGCATCTGTGGAATAAATCCTACTTGGTCATGATGAATAATCTTTTTTATCTCTTGCTGAATTTGGTTTGCCAGGATTTTCTTGAGAATTTTTGCATCTATGTTCATTGGGGAAATTGGTGTATAGTTTTCTTTCTCAGATGTATCCTTGCCTGGTTTAGCTATCAAAGTGATGGTGGTGTCATAGAATGAATTCTGGAGTACTCCTTCCTTTTCTACTTTTTCAAATAATTTGAGGAGAACAGGTATTAATTCTTCTTTGAAGTTTTGTTAGAATTCTGCTGTGAACCTTTCAGGTCCTGGGCTGCTCTTTGTTGGGAGTTTTTTTTTTTTTAATTACCTTTTCTATTTTGGTGTATGTAATGGATCGTTTAGATTGTTTATGTCCTCCAGGCTTAATTTTAGTAAGTCATATGTGCTAATAAATTTATCCATTTCTTCTGTATTTTTGTTTTTTTGGGGAATACAATTTTTCAAAGTATTCCTTGATGATTTTCTGGATTTTGTTGTTATGATAACTTTCTCATCTCTAATTTTTTCAATTTTGACCTTTTCTTTTTTTCTTTTGGTTAGACTGGGTAGGGGGGCATGTACTGTATTGTTTCAAAGAATCAGCTTTTAGTCTCATTAATTCTTTGAATTGTCTTTTTAGATTCTAATTAGGATATCTCTACCTTGATCTTGATAATTTCTGTGTGTGTACTCCCTTTGGGATTGGCTTGTTGTTGGCTTTCTAATGCCTTGAGATGTGTCATAAAGTTATTTAATTGGGTCTTGCTTAACTCATTGGTGAAGGTGTTCATGGCTATGAACTTCTCTCTTAGAACTGCCTTTGGCCATATCCCATAAGTTTTGGTAGGATGTGTCTTCATCCTCATTTGATTGCAGGAGTTTTTAAATTTCTGCTTTGATTTATTCAGTTGACCTGTTGATCATTCATCAGTGTATTATTTAGCCCCCATGAATTTGTAAAATTTCTGAATTTTTTCTTGTTTTTGAGTTCTAATTCTATTCCATTGTGATCTGATAAGTACAGGGGATGATTTCTACTTTTTCTATACTTGTTGAGCTCATTTTTGTGGACTAAAATGTGATCTATCTTAGAAAAAGCTCCATGTGGTGCTGAGAAGAATGTGTGTTCCTCATCAGATGGATGGAATATTCTGAGGACATCTGTAAATTTCACTTATTCTGTGGTGCAACTTAAGTGCACCATTTCTCTGTTGATTTTTTCTTTTGATAACTAGTCTCTTGGCAAAAGTGAGGTATTGAAATCTTCCATAATTATTGTGTCTAGTCCAATATGTTCCTTGATCTCCTATAAAGTTTGTTTTATGAAGCTAGATACTCTGTATTTGGTGAGTAAATAATAAGTGATGTTATGGGTCCCTGGTTGACTGTTCCTTTTAGTAATATATCCTTCTTTGTAATTTCTGATTAGTTTGGAATTGAAGTCTGATCTGTCTGAAATTAGTATCACAACTCCTGCTTTTTTTTTTTTTTTCTGTTTGTTTCCCCCTGCTTGGTATATTGTTTTCCAGCCTTTTAACTTTCAGTCTTTTATAGTCTGTATGGGTTAGATGAGTCTCTTGGATGGCACATATTGAAGGTTTATACTTTTTTAATCCAATAGGGCAGTCTATGTCTCTTGATTGGTGAACTAGGACTGTTTACATTGAGAATAATTATTGATAGGTGCTTATTATTCTGCATCAGTTTGGTACTTGTTACTGTTTTTTATTCATATTTGGCCTATATTTTTCTTAATTTCCTCTTGTGTTTATTGTTCATTTCCTTGATCTTCTATGTGTGATTGTCTACCTGCCCCATATGCAGTGTTTCACTGAAGATCCCTTCAGCAGTGCTCACTTTGTGGCTGCGAATTGTTTGAACAAGATGTTATCATGGAATGTCTTGTATTTATCATCTATTTTAAAAGGTAACTTTGCTAGATAATGTAATCTTGGTTGGCAGTTATTCTTTTTCAGAGCTTGGATGATGTCTGTGCAATATTTCCTCATCTTTAACGTTGTTGAGAAGTCCACTGTTATTCTGATGGATTTGCCTTTGTAAGTGAGTTGGCATTTCTTTCTTGCAGTTTTTAGAAAAGCTTCTTTACTCTCTAGGTTTAGGATTCTAGTTATAATGTGTCATGGGGAGGATCTGTTCTGGTCTACTCTGTTTGGGGTTCTGAATGTTTCAGTTGTGTACTTATCCAGCTCTTGTGGTAGGTTTGGGAAGTCTTCATCTAATATTTCTTTGAGTAAATTTCCTAATCTTTTCATGTTGTTTTCAACTCCTTCATGGACCCCCTGAATTTGTAGGTTCCATTTCTTCATTTTGCTAAATATCTCTTGAAAATCTTGGTCATCCTGTTGTCCGCTTCATCAATTCTTGAGACTGAAGATTCTACCATAGTGCCAAATTGGTTTAATTTTCCTTGCATCTCAAGGATCACTATTTGGTTTTTCTTCAGAACTTCTAATTCTCTGGAGAACTGTTCTTCCAAATTAGATACCTTTTTGGCCAGTGAATCAATTGCTTTCATGTTGGTGATTGAAGTCTTTTAGCATATTTATAAGCAGGGATCTAAATTCTTCTTTAGGTGTCTCCAGGAATCCAGTTACCCTTATGTTATCTGTGGAGGTGCTTGGTCTATAAGATCTTCCCGTCCACCATGTTCTTTCATGTTTTGTGTGTTATTCTGCCAAGGCTTGTCCATTGCTTGGTCTGCATGCTAGTTCCCACCTACTCCATATGTAAAGAGATTCTCCTCTGATATTCCCATGAGTTTGGGTGTTGATGGATCACTGGCACTTCTCTCTCCCTCCTTGACCCTGTAGTTTGCACCCTGAGTGTCCAGTGCCTAGCTCTTGCTGCAACCTTTGCATTGAACACTGCCCCTCAGTTTCTCCCTGTCCCTTGCATTCCCAGTCCCAAATTGTATCACAGCCTAAACCCTGTGTCTTAAGCTCCCCAGACCTGTGGCACTACTGCACGTCACAAGCCCTACCAGGCCCCAGATGTGCCTTATTCTGAACAAGCTTTCTTAGACTCAGGGATCCAGCAGTGCCTGCCACTCTTCACTGTCCCTTGAACTTGCCACCCCTCAGTTTCCCTCCCTCCAGCTCATGGTTCCAATAACACCAGAAGCCAACATGGTGACTGTCTCTCCTGGATAAATCAAAAGAAAAATAACACTCATAGACTCTAGGTCCAAGCTATACAGTGGGGCCATGTCATCTGGCCTCTTTCTTGGAGAGTCCTGCAGACTCTGCTTTGTCCACCTTCCTTCCTACCAGCTGCAACCATTTGAGAGGACCCTGGCAGACTTTCCTCAGTTGTGTGTCCTTGTCAATTACCCCACCATCCCTCATTCCAGCCACTCGTTCTCAGGGGAAGCCTCGCTGGTTGTTGTTCAGCTGTGCCCCTGCTCTGTTTATAATCCAATTTTCATTGTTCTCTGATATAAAATTCCCTAAAAGGTAATGACACCATTATATTGAAATTTCTCTATTCCTCTATGTGGAAGGGGGTTTTCCCTATATGCTTTCTGGCTGGAATTCAGCAAGTCTGGGGAAAAGGGTTTGTGCACCATTGGGGATGGTGGCAGGATGCCTGCATCGCTCTCTCTGGCTTGACCAGGCTTTGGAGTTCACTCAGAGAACTGCCTTATGGGGTGCACCACCAATGCCACACTAACAGGAAGACAACCTATCACCTCCAGTTGTTCTGAGGATTGTGGTACCATGCAGAACTCACCTCATGCCAAAGTCTTGCCTCAGACTATACAGTGCAATACATGGGCACATATGGTGATGGGTTGAGTCTCTGACACCACCCTCACTGTCACATCCTGACTTTGAGGCTCACTTGCTGATCCCATCCTACAGTGGGCAGGATGATGGCATGTCATCCCCAATTGATCTGAGGCCTGAGCTCCCATTCAGAACTCACACCATGCCATACTCCTATCCTACACTGTGCTGCCTGGACTTCCACAGCAGGAAGATGGTGGATTGTGTTGCTGACACCCGGCCTGCCATATTTACCAGTACCAACCTGTCCTTGGGGCTCACTCACCAGACTTGCTCTGTGAAATGTGCTGCCAGTGCCTTGTCAGCAGGATGACAGCATATTGCCAGGGCTGTGCTCTGTGGTGGATCCAAGCCCTAGGCTTCTGTGTGGAATTCTCCTTGCATTGTATGCACTCAGTGCTCTGTGGGCAGAATTTTTTTTTGGTAGGAATTTTGCTATGGCTAGGCTGGCCTGGAACTTGCAATGTAGCCCCCAGGTTGGCCTCAGACTTGTAATCCTCTTGCCTTAGCCTCCAAAGTTCTGGGATTACAGCATTCATCACTACTTTTGGCAAGCTCACTGTTCTTACTGATACCTAGTCATTGCTCCTGAGTAAATGGTCTTCTGTTGTTGTAAGGTGCCATTGAGTTGGGTCCAATTTATAGCAACTCTGTGTACAACAGAACAAAACACTCCACGACACTGCCATGCAGAGGACTATGTCAATGCTTCTCTGCTATTCATAGGGTTTTCAATGGATGATTGTTTCAAGAGTGGGCTGCCAGGTCCTTCTCACATTTTTGCAGTGCTGGGGATAGATCCCAGAGCCTCAGAGAGCACAGAGAAGCACTCTACCAACTGAGCTAAATGGTCTTCAGGTTGCTGCAAGTCTTTGGCTAATTTCTAGTGTTCTGACAAAGTTGATTTTGATAATTTTTGCCACTATTCTCATTGCTTTTATGGAGAAGGTTTTTGGAGGTCTTTACTCTGCTATTTTTACTGATGTCAGCTCTCTCTTAAGGTTCTTTCAATTTATAGTTTCTTCAACCATCGCTGTTTACCTTGGAAATATTTTGTTGATGAAACCAGATTGTTTTCTTTGTTCAATATGGATTTGCTGATTGCATGTATGTGGTATCATTTAACACGTCCCATTTTCCCTATATTTTATGTAAATTGAGAGGTAGAGGTGTGATTGTATTCATATTTAATTTCTTTTTACAAGGCTATTTTGTAGGTCCTATGTTCTATCAGGAAACATATGGATATGATTCTATAAAAATGATTTGAATAGTATTAGTAGATCACTGCATAGATCTGTTAATTCATCAAGGGGTTGCAAAATGGTGATGTTCTAATTCTATCATTTCTTCATAATTTAAAAACTCAAATTCTTATGTATGAAATGAAAATGTTTCTTCAACTAGTGCAATATACTGAGATGTAGTTTATAAAGGAAAGCATAATAAATAGCTGTTTTTACAAAATGAAAATATGGATTCATAAAATCATTTAATCATATAAGAATTAGACCAAGTCTGGCATGAGTGTTGATAGAATGATTATCATTATGTAGGGTGGTGAAACATTTTCTTTTTTTTTTCTTTTCTTTTCTTTTCTTTTCTTTTTTTTTTTTTTTTTTTTTGTGTGGTACTGGGGGTTGAACCCAGGGCCTCGCGCTTGCATGTTCTGCAAGTGCTGGACAGTGCACTGAGCTGCACCCCGGCCCATTTTTTTCTTTTACTTTTTGAGACAGGGTCTCGCTAAGTTACGCAGACTGCCTCTGGTCTCAAACTTGCGATCCTCCTGCCTCCGGCTCCTGAGCCGCTGGGATTACAGGCGTGCACCACCACACCCAGTGGTGAAACATTTTCTTATGTGGTGGCACCATGCATGGTTCCTTTTTGAGAAGGAACTGTCTTCCTCTAGAGAAATTCTCTGAAAACCACTTGGCAGGAGAGGTAAAATTGCATGGTTACAGGTCACAAAAAAGATGAGTAGTTTAAATTAAATAAGAATTGGGGGTTGGAGTTGAGAGATCAGAGGCTGTAGCAGTTTAGGATTAGAAACAGGTAACACAAAACAAAACCAACTGAGGTTTCAATTAAAGGTAAGAGAATTTCCCTCACATGTAAATGGCTGCAGTTAGGTGGTGTTATAGGGATCCAGGCTCCTTTAGTCTTATTCTAGGGTCACTAGTTCCAAGCTCCAGGTAACTGTTGGAGTTTTGTCATTATATCCACATTCTTGCCAGTGGGAAGTAGGACAGACAAAAGAGAGCACACTTCTCTTATTAAGGGCATTTACAAAGAAGCATAGACACAAATGATTTCCTTTTGCATCCCACTGGCCCGAATATGAATGCTATCTCTAATTGCATAGAAGAGTGAGAATTGTCTTTACTCAGATCATATGCCTAGGTAAAAAATCAGAAGATGTATTACTGAGCAAGGAGGACAGGACAAATATGGAAAATAATTAGCAGTCTCTGCCATGGAGAAAAAAGAGGGAGAAGAGGCTGTGGGATGGTGTTTAGTTGGGGTGAGTTTGTCAGTAAGAATTTTCTAGAAATGGAGTGCACTCAGACTTTTTTCTGAGGTATTTGGGGTTTGAGCCCAGGGCCTCATACATACTGTGCAAGTGCTCCACCAGGAGGCTGCACCCCCTGTCCATTTTAAAAAATTATTATCTTGGGACAGGTCTTGCTAAGTTACATAGGCTGCTTCTGGCCTCCAACCTGCAATTCTCCTGCCTTAGCCTCCTGAGTCACTGGTATTACAGGCATGAGCCACCCTGCCTGGCCACCCAGACTTTTAAGAACAAAGATATTTGATTTCTTCAGAAATATGTCTTGAGGTCAAATAGTTTATTTCAGAGGTATTTCTAGTATATACTGCAGGGGAGTGGAAGTAGGCAAGGAAGGGAGGACAGCTGATACAAGATGCTCTTTATGTCACGTTCACCTCTGAGAGACACTGGAACTTAATTCTGTTGGTTAACTCTGGTGCTGATTTTAGAATTTGTTCCTCAGAATTATCCTAGTTGCAAAGGGAGGAATCTAGAGCATTTATATGCCAGATCTTGTTAATTATTGGTTGGGACTGCCTGAAGGCAGTGCTAAATCTCTAGTACTTCTGACCTCTTGTGGGAGTAGGAAAAGAAGCCCTTTGACCAAAGGAAGTCAAGCCATCTCACACTACAGCATAAGGTATGATGGGATTTGGGTGGAGGCACCAAAGGTTAGCTCTAGGTATCTAATACTCACGTGGAATTTGTTTTCTCTGCTGTGCAATGGCTGCTCCCTTAATTTTTAGAAGTTAATTCAAGTCTGGATTGAGAATATAGGGCTTGGGTAGGTGGAAGAGTGAGATGGTCTGTAAGTCACACCAGGAGTTTGAATCTAGAGGGAACATGAGATCATAAATAGGCTGTGATTTGTAAAACTCTTAGGAAAGATTTTGGATTTGTACACTGTAGGGGGTGTACTAATTCTCTGTTGCTGTGTAACAAATTACTCCAGAACTTAAAGCAAAGCAGGTTTATCATCTCATACTTGTGTAGTTCAAGAAAATTAAGCTGTTACAGGTCTACTGCTGTAGAGTCTCTCACAAGGGTACAACCAAAGTGTCAGCCCATCGCTGGGGTCTCATCTGAAGGCTCAACAGAGGAAGAGTACGATTCCAACCTCATTTATGTGGTTGTTGGCAAAGTTCACAGTTCCCCAAGGGCTGTTGAACTGATGTCTGTGTTTCCTCACTGTTTGTTAGCTGAAGTCTCTCCCCAAGTCTCTGCCATATAGGCTTTTCCAGCACAACACCTTCCTTCATCAAAGCCAGCAAGAGAGATTTTGCTAGCAAGACAAAAATTATGATCTTTGGTAACCTAATCAGTCATGGAAGTGAATAATTGATGCTTTGCCACACCTTTTAATTTTTTTTGGTAGTACTGGGGGTTGAACCCAGCGCCTCATGCATGCTAGGCTAGTGCTCTACCACTGAGCTGCACCCACAGTCCCTTATTTATTTATTTATTTATTTATTTAGATAAAAGCTATATTTTATGTTTTTTATTAGCAATTTTTAATGTATAACATAATGGGTCTCATTATGACATTTCCTTTTTTTTTAAGTAACTTTTAATGTACAATTTAATGGGTCTCATTATGACATTTCCATGCATGCATTTCATTGTACATTGCTCACGTTTACTTCCCTTTTACCCTCTCATGACCTCCTGCCCCTATCCTCTCCTTCCCATTTAAGTTTTTATTTTTGAGGTGGGGTCTCACTAAGTTGTGCAGGCTGCCTCTGGCCTCAAACTTGTTGCCTCAGCCTCCTGAGTCACTGGGATAATAGACATGCTTCATGGCATCTGGCTTGCCATATTATTTTGATCAGAAACCAATAACTAGGCAAAGCTCACACTCAAGGAAAGGTGTAATTGTACAAGTGCATAAATGATTGTTTTTAGATGCTGTTGTGTTAGGTCCTCCTGGTAGTGACCCTATGTACAACAGATCAAAACAATTCCCAATTGTGTGCTAGACACATGATCTTATTTATGTTTAAGCCCATTGTTGCAGACACTGTGTCAATCCATCTATTTCAGGGTCTTCCTTTTTTTGTTGACCTGCCACTCTCCCAAACTTCATGTCTTTCTCTAGGGATTGGTGCCTCCTGACTGCAGGTCCAAAATATGGAAGACATAGTCTTGCCATTCTTGTTTCCAAGGAACACTCTGGTTGAACTTCTTTTAGGACAGATCTGTTGGTTCTTTTGGGAGTCCCTGATATATTCAATATTCGTCTCCAGCACCATAATTCAAAAGCATCAATTCTTCTCCCGTCTCCCTTATTCAACGTCCACCTTTCACAACCATATGATGCAACTGAAAATACCATGGCATGAGTCAGGTGCACCTTTGTCTTCAATGTGACATCTTTACTTTTCAACACTTTAAAGAGGTCTTTTGCAACAGTTTTTCCCAATGCAATGTGTCTTTTGATTTCTTGACTGCTACTTTCTTGGGTGTTGATTGTAGAACCAAATAAAGCAAAATCTTGGACAACCTCAATCTTTTCTTCATTCACTGTGAAGTTGTTTACTGAACCAATTGTAAGGATGTTTGCTTTGTTGATGTTGAGGTGCAATCTATACTGAAGGCTTTGTTCTTTGATCTTCATTACTAAATATTTCAAATCCTCTTCACTTTCAGCAAGCAGAGTTGTGTCAACTGCATAATACAGGTTGTTAATGAGTCTTCCTCCAATGCTGATGCTGTGTTCTTCTTTATAACATTCAGCTTCTTGGATTATTTGCTCAGCATAGAGATCGAAGTGGTATGGTTGGAAATGGGAATCATAAGTGCCTGCCACAGAGGATGTGAGGGGTATGTGTGTGCTTGTGTGTGTGTGCTTGTGTGTATGTTCATGCACATGTGTGTGTCCTGCATAGATATCATGTATTTGTACTGCTCTATGCACTGAAGATACAGTACTGGAAATAAAAGACAAAATACCTGTGACAGAGAGTCCCCTGCTGACAACTGAGTCACAGTTCTCTTCTGCAAACCTGCCTGATCTGATGTGGGATTAAAACAGTCGTTCTGTTTCTGAGATAGGTGTCTGTGAAGATTTCTTTTCTCTTAGAGGACTGCATATTTGACTCTTTCCTTTTTTTCCCCCCTTCTGCTGAGTATCTTGAGAATTCAGGGAGGACTTGGGAATCCAGAGGAAAGAGGGAGTCCAGTCTGACATGGGTGTGAGGGCAAAGCAAGAAACTCAGAGTATGGAGTGGGAGTGGGAGTGGAAGGGGGTCTTCTCAGCAGGGAGGATGGAGAGGCAGAGGGGGTTTCAAAGAGGTTTTCCCAAGTTCACTGTAAAGCTCCTGCTCCAGGCCTTTAAGACAAACATTTCCTAATGGAGTTAGAGAAACACTCAGCGCCCTGATACCAGCTTCCACTCCCCAGTTGCCTCAGCACATCTCAGACTTTTGTTTTGAAAACTGTCTGTCGTGGTGATGGGATGTGAGTTTGTGCACACATTTGTCTCACGGCCCCGTGTACTTCTGCGCTGGGTGGCAGCTGAGGTCTTCTGGGGTCTAGCTTCTTGTCCTAGGATCCTAAAAATAGTTCTAAAAAGTCTGCAGCTGGGTTAGGAGATAATTTGTGGGTGGGGAGAGTGGGGACATGAGGCGGCAGTGTTCCAGCTAGACCCGTTGTAACGCTAACAAATTAGGAAGGCATTCTGGAGGCCCTACTCTTCTCTCTCCTCCTTGCTGGTTCTAACCTCACAGAGAGAGGCTGGAGGAAGCCAGCTAGTAGCTAAGAATGGAATTGCGGAAGCCATAGTTCTGCCATTTGCTAATAATGGGAACCAGCATTACCTTTTGGAACCTCCATTTTGTCACTTATAAGATTGGGACAATTATCCCTTCCTAATAAGATTCTGGCCTGCAGCCGTAGCCCTGTGGCATCCAATCCCATCAGATCTCGGAAGCTAAGCAGGGTCAGGCCTGGTTAGTACCTGGATGGGAGACCGCCTGGGAACACCAGAAGCTGCAGGCTTGGGAGAAGGACCTGGCAACCCCCTCCCAAAAAATCAATCTGCCATTGAAAACCCTATGAACAACAGAGAAGCACTGACAATAGTGTTTCCCCTGTTGTACTGAGGGTCGCTATGAGTCGGATACCGACTCGATGGCACCTAACAACAACAACAACAACAATAAGATTCTGGGGGCTGGGATTTACCTCAGTTGGTAGAGCACCGCTTTGCAGTCTCTGAGGTCCAGAGTTCGATTCCCAGCGCTGCAAACATGGGAGAAGGATGTGGCAACCCACTCCCAAGGCAATCCTGAAAACAATCTGCCATTGAAAACCCTATGAGGGTCGCTATGAGTCGGAGACGACTGGATGGCACCCAACAACAACAACAACAATAAGATTCTATAACAATAATGTGCAAACTTGTTAAGCACAGTTCCTGGCACATAAAAAGTGCTCGATAAGTGGCATCTGTTTCTAGCAGGACAGATTTGAGAGCCCCAGCTTTACAGATGGGGGAGCAAAGTGGGTGGCTGTGGGCCCGCTGACTCCCCAGCTCTTTGCTCCTTGTCTCCTAGACTCCTGTGTCCTCCTCAGGCTCTACAGGCTTTCAGTCTCAGCATTGTGTTGTCCACCCCTGAGGAGCTGAGGGCTGGTGCCAGAGGCCATCTGCACCTCTGTGTACATGGACCAGAGCTCCCGATCTCCCGCTGTTCCTGGCCTGGCAGGGAGTAGACTTCCACAGAAGGGAAAGGAAACTGAATGGGGTCCCCCTGGGAGGCATCCAGTGAGTAAGTGCTGACCCACTGGTGGAAAGCATTTAAAGTGATTCTCCGCCATTACCCTAAGAGCATTCATATGCAATCCAGGGTGGGCACATTTTCTAAAAGGCACATGGAAGTGCATCCCTGCTGTGCTCAGGAGGCCGAATTTGGAAGGCTCTTGTCCAATTAAAGTATTACCAAGTCCGAATGCTCCTCAAGGTTATTGCTAAAGAGGGAGGCGCTGATTTTTTTCTTCTACTTTAAGGGTAGAGATGCAGCTGAAAGGCCAGGGCCTGAGGAGAACAAGAGGATGCCTGAGTGTGTGCTGAGATAGCCAGACCAGAATTTGCTGTGTTTCTGTGGCTTCCCATCTTTCATGCTTTTTTGTCTCTGAGTGGCTCTGAGGAGTTAGACCCCCTGGCTTTGAATCTTGTGTGTCCTTGAGCAAATGGGAATGATAATCATACCTGACTCATAAGGCAGTGAGAGAAGGTTCATGTAAAGCATTTAGCAGGGTGGCTGGCACATAGTAGGTGCTCAATAAATTGTACATTTTCTACTTTCCTTTCTCTGTGTGGATTTCTGCATATTGTGATAGGTGTCAGTGGTGGCAGGGAACAGAACTAGTTGCAGGTAAGCTCTGTGGATTTCCCCAGCACCAAAGACCGCACCCAGCTCAGTACTATACATATGCTCAATGTCAGTGCTCAATAAATAGCTGATGACTAAAGGATAAGTGAAGGAAACCAATAACTTAAGTGGGAAAGATACAGTAATGATGAGAACATAAAATGTCACATGAAACTCGAAGATGGGGATGAAGAAGGTTCCATAAGGGCTTAGAAAGAGATAGAAACCCACATGTGGAATGTAACCAGGGACACACCTAGCATCTCTCACTGCCTATGCACAATTACTTTCCTCCTCCTCTTCCTTCTCCTCTTCCTCCTCCTTGTCCTCCTTCATCTTCCTATATACTACTTTCTTCTATTCCTCAGGCTGCCTAATGATTTCTGACTTCCTCATAATTATTAGATCACCTAATTTCAGACACTGAGTATATGTCTCTGCATCCCAATTTCAGATTCAGATTCCCAAGAGTGAATCTGATTGGTTGAGTTTGGGTCAGGTATCTGTTCCTTGTTTAATCAGAAGCACTAGGGATCAGGATCACATAGTGGCTCCCATTTCCTCCCCTGGATCAGGGAAGTTCCTAGAGAAGGGACTTGTGGGCAGGCAGATGTGTAGTTCAGAAGCAAGAGAATTTGTTGGGTCTCAAGAGTCAAGTGGAAAGGCTGACAGAGACTCCTTGAGCTAACTCTCATTCCCTCCCATGGATCAGGGGAAGTTGTTAGAGAAATAACTTGAAGCTGGTAGATGTATAGTTTTAGGGCTGCATTGCATGGCTGAGTCAGTAGAAAAAGGGATGTGCATGAGCTGAGGGCATCATCTTCGTCCTCAGAGTATGGGTGGGAACATGTGTATGTAGAATTTATAGGACTAAGGGATTCCCTGTGTCTGTGCAGGTGGTTTATATTGGAATAGTATTTGAAGGGATTTGGGGGAAACTGTTCCCTTTTGGGGGTAGTTTGGGGAAACTATTCCCATTGAGCCCTGAAATTTCCTAGCCTCTAGTCATCCAACATTCTAATGGGGAAAATGAGTGTTAATAAATATAAGAGCCTAGTTCTTGAGCAAGGTGTGCCAAAAATCACCACATGCTTTCATGTGGGATATCTATAAGCTAAGCCCAGGGGGAATGGGTTATATATGCAAATCACTTGCTTGCTTTGGAGTTCCTGCTGGTCTTCCTTATGATGAGCTGTATGTTTCCCTAATCCGGTGGTTCCCAGAATGGTTGTCCATTAGAAATGCAAATCTGTGAGCCCTCCCCTGGTTCCCCAGCAGGCTGTTTCAGCAAGCCCTTTCAGGGAGGATGCAGGTGAAAGTCCGGGGCACCACTGCCTTCATCTGTTTATAGGACAGCCTTGCCCCGTGGCTTAACGTGTTGAAGGATATACTTGTGTGAAGTTTTCCTGATCAAGGTCTTGTGAGCCCCAACTAGTTTTTTCTGTCAGCCTTGGAAAAAGTTATAATTCCTAAAGAGATGTTGGCTTGGAAGTTCCTTATGGAGGCTGAGCTATAGAAAGTAAAACTGAGCTGGGCGGGGTGGCTCATGCCTGTAATTCCAATGACTTGGAGGCTAAGGCAGGAGGATCATGAGTTTGAGGCCAGAGGCAGCCTGTGTAATTTAGCAAGACTCTCTCTCAATCTAAGCAAATTTAAAAAAAAAAAAAAAAAAAAAAGGGCTGGGAGTGCAGCATAATGGCCGAGCTCTTGCAAAGAATGTGTGAGGGTTCAGCTCCCCATTGCAGAAAAAAAAAAAAAAAAAGTGCAATTGCTTTTTTTCATCCATCAGAAGAATAAACAATTTCAGCATGAGATTCATGCTCAGATGGTTGACATTTCCCATCTTTGGGCAGAGATTGGTGAGTGAAACACTCTGAATTTAATTACAGAGGACTAATGTCAAATTTCAGTCTTATGTTATTAGTGGGGTAGAAAGGGAGGTGGATCGCTTCAGTGTCTGCTGTTTGTTACACGGGATAATTCAGACTTAATCCCCATAGTGGCCCCTTGAGGTAGGTACTATTATCCTTAACAAAAAGTCAAGCAGTTTGACCACTGCTAGTCAGTGATAGAGCGGGGACTCAATTCAGTCAACTACCTGTCAAAAACCAAACCACTAACCATCACACTGCAATTTTTACCCTTGTACATTAGCCTCCTCTTTTTTCCCTTGGAGTTTTCCTCTTCCCTAGCTGTTTTGCTCTTCCCCAGAGTGTTTTGCACTCTCCACTGCTCTGCGATGTGCTTCCTCACCCCAAGGAGGCTAGAGCAGTTTCCAGGATTTTCGACCTTCTACCAACTGCCATTGGAAATGCTGGGGAACAGAAAAATTTACAACTAGGGAAAGATTCCCCATGGTGCCAGAAAAGCAGCAAGGGTGGAAGCAATGAGACCAGGGATCACTGGGGACCTTCCGAGTGTGATCTGCATCCTAACCTGGGTTTAGGCCCAGGAAGGGAGTTGTTGTTGTTAGGTGCCATCAAGTCGGTATCCAACTCATAGTGACCCGCATAGGGTTCTCAATGGCTGACTGTTTCGGGATTGCCTTGGGAGTGGATTGCCAGGTCCTTCTCCCATTTTTGCAGTGCTGGGAATCGAAATTGGGACCTCAGAGACTGCAGCGCAGCGCTCTACCAACTGAGCTAAATCCCAGCCCCAGGAAGAGAGTAGCAAGAGACAAATATGGTGCAGCCAGTCTTGGCGGAAAGAGATGAAGGGAGGTAGAGATCGTCTTGCAGGGACTTACTGATTCAGAAGCAAGAGACCCTTGGGCCCCAAAGAGTTCATTGTAAAGGCTGCAAAGACTCCTTGCGCTAACTCTAGTCAGGCTCCCCTGAGCCGTCAAGGCCCTGGCCCTGGGCTCTGTTCTTCACTTGCTTAGTCCAGGTGTAGCAAAAGTCCTGCTGAGTGGGCTTAGCAAAAATCCTCTTACCATTGGTGTCTGACCACTTTTGACATCTGATCAAATCCTTATCCCTCACACCAACATCTTATCACCCAGTTCTGCCTTCACCAAGAATCATGCAGGTCAGTCTAGTAAGAGTCTCCTTAGCCTTGAAGCTTCCTTTAGGTAATTTTTCATTCACCAACCCCCACCCTGCTTGATGGGTATAAATTCCCACTTAACCTTGCTGTGATTGTGGTCAGGCCCAATCTCTCCCCTGGTACAAAATCCCATTGTAGCAGTCCACTCAAATGAAGCCTGCTTTACCATCTTTGACTAGTGTCTGAATAACTTTTCTTTGACAAGGCATAGGGTTTTCTTAGCAGTACACCTAAGTTTTCCTTCCCAGGATATTGGTTCTCAGAGATCTCTCCTCTGCTAAACTTTAATGTAATTCTGGTGTTATATGTGTAAATGTGTGTGCAGGGATGGTGGTAGAGGTAGAGCAGATCATACTATCTTGACTGAAAATAACTTTCTGCCATGTTGATAGAATAAGAGCTAAAAACAAGTTTAGCTGAGATATAAAATATAAGGAAATACTATTTCTTTTACAACTGAGTGTGTAAACTAGGAATCATAACCTTGTACATAATTGGCTCATTTTCTCCTCAACACTCTGTTAGATAGGCAAGTGTTTTAGTCAGCTGTCATTGCTGCAACAGAAAAGCCAACCCCAACGAACTTATGGGGGAAGAGGTTTATTGGGAGCTCACAGAGAGTAAGTCCATAATGGTGGCAGGGCAGGCATGGTGGTGACAGATGGCAAGTCCCATTTCAGACAACTCATGACATAGCAGACCAGGAACAGAGAGGGAGCAGTCTGAGTCTTGGGTCTGGGGGGAAAGCTGCCAAGGGCCCACCCCTCTGGGAGCAACTTCCACCAGAGGCCCACCTTCCAAAGTTCCACAACCTCCTAGGACAGTGCCACCAACTGGGGAGCAAGTGATAGGAACTCTGGGGGATAATTTAGCTCCAGACCATAATACTCCATCCCTGGCCTCCAAAGATCATGGCTACCTCATAATGCAAAATGCATTCAATCCAACTTCAGGAGTCTTCAAAGCCTTACCAGTCCTAACCATGTTCAAAAGTCCAAATTTCCACTGAGACTCAAGGCAAATTTAGGTGTAGACCCCTGCAAGACAGAAACAGGTTACATACTTCCAACATATGATGGCACAGAGTGGGCACTTTTATTTCAAAAGGGAGGAATGGGGGCAGAGAAAGAAAAGATCAGTCTATAGCAAAACTGATATCCCACTGGACAAGCAACCTCTGTTGGTTTAAGTCTAGCATCCGGCACATGCAACATCATCTGGCATCTGACATGGCTCCATTCCTGTCGCACTCTTGGGCTGGCTCCACCCATTGCTGGTAACTCTTCATGGAAGATATTTCACATTGCTGGTATCCCCAACATCCTGCAGTCTCCATTATTGGATAGGCACCACCTTCAAATCTTCTCATATCAGCCCTTCAGGGACTCTACACAGGGCACCCAACCCTGGCACACATTGCCTGGCCTCACAGGTTATCTTCTGGAACCTTGGTGGCAGCCTCCATAACCCCTTAACTCTTGCATTCTGTGTGCCTGCATAACCACCACGACATGAACCATGCCAAGTTTTGCTGCTAGCTTGAGAGGTAGCTTCACCCTTTCAAACCACAGCTGCAGTGGTGGCCTCTGTATGCCCAAGTTGAGAAATCATTTCCCTGAGTGGCCTCTTTTCAGGAGATAGCTTTTCAGACACTCTCTTTTCATTCCATGGGGGCTTATATGAGAGGGGTCTGGTGACCCCTGGCCCCAAAGGGAATTTCTTTTGTCCCAGCAAAAAGGTGGAAGCTTTCCTTCATTGTGGCTTATCTCTTTAACAATTAAGGCCTCCTGGCTCAAACCAACCCTGTCCACAGAAATCTTAGACAGGCTGCAGCTTTTCCCTCTTTAAACTGCACATTTTTTGGATCTTTTTTTCTGTGCCTTTTGCTCTATTTTTTTCCATAAATCTTGATGAACACAGCAAGCAGTAACCAAGCCATGCCCTGTACATCTTGTCACTCTTGTGATATTTCCTCCACCAAGTTAATTAGTTTATAATTTTAAAATTCAGCCTCTCTCCAATGTTTAGGGTGTAGACAGAACGCAGACAATCTCTTTGTTAGAATATGACGTGGATCACCTCTGTCTAATGTCCAGTAGAGTCCTCGTTTTCCTCTAAAATACTGTGAGTCCCATCTTCATTTCTATCCACATTCCAGTCTTCCTTTCACGAGAACCACTTCTCAAACCTTCCAGGCCTTCTCTTGCCCACACCTCCAAACTCTTCCAAATTTCCACAGACAAGTTCCAAAGCCTAGGAACCCCAGGGTTAGGTTTCTGCACAGCAACAACCCCACTCTCTTGATACTAATTTTCTATATTATCTGTTATCATTGTAACAGGAAAATCAAACCAAACAAACTTATGGGGGAAGAGGTATGTTGTGAGCTCACCGTTTGCCGTTCAGTCCATAGTAGTAGCAGGGCAGGCATGGTGGTGGTGGATGGCAGGTCCCTTTGTAGATGACCTCATGGCATGGTAGACCAAGAAGAGGGAAAGTAAGCTGAGCCTTGGGTTTAGGGGGGAAATCTCTGATAGTGCCACCAACTGGGGCCCAAGTGACATGCCCTTAGGGGGATAATACAGGTCCATCCACAATAGTGAGACTTCCTATGACTCATTCTTGTTGGTAGTTATGATATTTTGCAGTATTTAAGTATAAAATCCACCACATTCACCATCTTTTGACAAAATAAATAAATAAATAACAAAAAAAGCATATGTTTCCCTAGTAATGGTTTGGTGTCTTAAATTCATCTATCCTTGCCACTGATGGGGTTGTCATCAGTTACAGGATGCTTGAAATCTTATTGGTATATGTTTCAAGACTGTAGGATGGACAGATTCCTGTATGGGAATGTCACAAAGAAACCCATTAAATTGTACACTAACTAAAAAAAATTATTAAATAAATTAGGTAATTTAAAAAAAAGACAAGAAGCAGAGGGTGGCTAATCCTGCTTTGTGTCCAGACACAGCAGTTCCTTCCTTCTCTGTTGTAGCATTTAATGTTCCTTATCATGTTAAACTGAGTTTCCAAAATGACCTAAGTAACCTCAATTACAAATGGCTCACATGTTTGCCAATTGAAACCCTTCCCATTCTTCCTATCAGAGGTATTCATTGGTAACAGTTTGGTCTAATCCTTCCTGATTTTTCCTTTGTCTTTCAATAGAGATAAATACACACACATGTATACGTATATAGGTATATTCATGCTTACTCATATATAGGTGGCTGGGATTTAGCTCACTTGGTAGAGCGCTGCGCTGCAGTCTCTGAGGTCCTGAGTTCAATTCCCAGCACCCCAAAAATGGGAGAAGGGTCTGGCGATCCACTCCCAAGGCAATCTGGAAACAGTCTGCCATTGAAAACCCTGTGAGGGTTGCTATGAGTCGGACACGACTCGACAGCACCTAACAACAACATATATAGATATGTATAACACATTGTTTTCCAATTTGCTTTTTTAATTTAGCATATTTTATAAACATTTTCTTAAGTTAGGACTGATCTATATATTAATTGACAACATAGAATTCTATGGTATAAATGTATCCTAAAATTTAAAATCATACTCCTCTGATGAGCATTTAGATTTTTCCTCTCTTGGCTCCATTGCAGAAAAAATAACTTTTAGGAGGAGTCAGAATGAAACAAAGTTATAAAGTTTATTAAGTGGAGGTGAGAGATAGTACCCACTTTAGGGTTAAGTGCGGGCATTCAGAGAGAAAGAGACACACCTAGTATCTTTGTAATGAATATATATAGGATATATATATGAGTCGTGTCCGACTCATAGCGACCCTCATAGGGTTTTTAATGGCAAACTGTTTCCGGATTGCCTTGGGAGTGGATCGCCAGACCCTTCTCCCATTTTTGGGGTGCTGGGAATTGAACTCAGGACCTCAGAGACTGCAGCGCAGCGCTCTACCAACTGAGCTAAATCCCAGCCATCTATATATGAGTAAGCATATATATATGTGTGTGTGTGTGTGTATATATATATATATATATATATATATATATATATGATTTGGTGGCTTTTGAAGTTACATTGCTCAAAGATCACTGAGGAGGTGCATTATATAGATTTACAGATAGGGAAGGGATACTGGTCAAGGAAATTCTTACTACACTTTGTTGCTTTTAGGCGCTGTCGAGTTGGGTCCAACTCATAGCGACTCCATGTACAACAGAATCATATATTCCTCCACACTGTGCCACATTGTTTTCCCATTGTTTCAGTGCTGGGGATTGAACCAGGGCCTCAGAGAGCACAGAGCAGCACCCTACCAACTGAGCTAAACTCCAGCCCATTACTACACTTAATCACTAGGAAATTACTAGGCCTGTTGATTGTATATTGTTTTGTGAGATTCCTGGAAGCACAGGATTAGAGGAGAAAGTAAGGTCACATAACCAGAGCTATTGGAAATAGCTCCCCAAAATAATGCTTCTATGTAGGCAAACTACTCTGAGGACAGTAGTTTACCTTTTTAATTGTGGTGAAATTCTTGATGTTCAGCCAATGAGACTTAATTCCAATCCTGGGGTGAAAGCTCTTTCCTTCCAGTGTCTCCTTTACTTTTCCTGTCTTCCTGTCCTTCCTCAAAACCTAAACTAACCTCTAACTAGGGACTTTTTACTTTAACCAATCAAATATAATTTCTTTGCCTTGCTTTCTCTAATACCTTATAAAAAGTTTCCCTTGTTCCCCACCTTTGGGGTGGACTAAAATGCTTGTGGTTTGCAGATGTTCACAAATGGTTGAGTGCTCAAATAAGCTCATTAACATTTTTATGGGCCTAAGTTTCTTTCCGCTGCAGCCATACCACTGTGGTGTCCCATCCTGTCAGATCAAGGAAGTTAAGCAGGGTCTAGCCTGGTTAGTACTTGGATGGGAGACTGCCTGGGAACACCAGCTGCTGTAGGCTTGGGAGAAGGACCAAGCAGCCCACTCCCAAAAATCAATCCACCATAGAAAACCCTATGAATTTAGCAGAGAAGCACTTGACAATAGTGTTTCATCTGTTGTACATAGGGCCACTATGAGTCAGACACTGACTCCACCGCACATAACAAAGTTTCTTTCAACCCTTCCTTCCCTCCCTGCCTCTCCTTTTCTTCCTCCTCCTCCTTCCCTTCCTCCTCCTTCTTTTGTGCAATTACTAACAATGTTGTACTATTTTCATACCTATAACTTCATGCTCTTATTTTAGTATCTACTGTTTTAGTTTAGTTTGGTATGTATGTATGTATGTATTTATTTTTACTTTTATATCTGCTGGATCCAAAATTATATACTCTTACAATTTTGATAGCTACTGCCAAATTGTCCTTGGAACAGGTTGTACTATTTCAAACTCTCACCAACAGAGTTACAAAGGGGGAAAGTTTCTAAATCCATTGTACTTTCTTGTTTAATGACCAATGCTCTACCAAACTGTAAGACTCCCTGAGTGTGGGAATCAGCTGCCTCTCTTCACTCAGCTTTGTCCTCAGGGTTTAGCACAGTGCCTGGCCCACTGTAGGTACAAGAGAAATATTTGCTGAGTCAAAGAATAGGTACAGAATGAATACCTGCTGAGGGCTCATTCTGAGAAAATTGCCTGGGAAAATTTTAAGACAAGAACTTTAACTGGCAAGAAAAAAATTTAGGCATAGGAGACCATAATTTCTGAAAATCATTTAGGAGAGTAAAGCTGAAAAGAAAGGGCGCGGGGGGGGGGGGGGGGAGAGAGAGAGAGAGAGAGAGAGAGAGAGAGAGAGAGAGAGAGGCAGGAAATATGTTGTTTTATTCCAAAATTTTTTTTCATTGCTTTGACTTGATGGTAATACAAATTAAAAAAACAAAAACAAAAAACAAAACAAAACAAAAAAAACCTCTTTGACTTTTTCAAGTGTGCTCAAATTGGATTATATGTTTACATATAAATACAGACGTGGACCTCCTTTGGAAGGCAGGGCATCCTCACTGAGGATTCTCAGGTAATTTCCCCCAGTCTGTGCCTTTATCAGTTGTTGTACCACTTGTAAGGTCCCCTGCCAATGCATTCTCTGGTTTGTGTGACTCAGAGACAATGAATGGCTCAGGGTGCCTGGCTTAGGTTCTGCCTTTTTTGTTCTGTGACCTTAGGCAAATCACTTCAACTTTCTGGGCCTCAGTATCCTCATCTCTGGAGTAGGGGTGACAGTTTCTGCAGTACCTGCCTCTTGGCTCCCAAATGGGTCTTAAATTGTGGTGTTATGCAAATATTGAAGATTAGTTTCAGGGGATCTTGCTGGCTTCTTGACAAGATATTATAGAGGAGTCAAAATAATATTCTCTTTCTCTAGAGTTCTTAGCTGTGACTCTGTAACAAAAAACAAAAAAACAGATTAACAAGAGAAAAACAGAAGCCTAATAACATGGTTGCCTGCAGCCATAGCTCTGTGGCATCCGATCTCATCAGATCTCAAAAGCTAAGCAGGGTCGGGCCTGGTTAGTACTTGGATGGGAGACCGCCTGGGAACACCAGGTGCTGTAGGCTTGGGAGACGGACCCGGCAACACACTCCCAAAAAATCAATCTGCCATTGAAAACCCTATGTACAGCAGAGAAGCACTGACAATAGCGTTTCCCTTGTTGTACGCAGGGTCACTGTGAGTCGGATACCAACTCTCATGGCACCTAACAACAACAACAACAATAACGTGGTTGGCTGGGATTTATCTCAGTTGGCAGAGTGCCACTCTGTAGTCTCTGAAGTCCTGAGTTCGATTCCCAGCACCACAAAACGGGAGGACATGGCAATCCACTCCCAAGGCAGTCCCCAAACAGTCAGCCATTGAACACCCTGTATATGGGAGATGCAGCAGTCCCCTCTTATTCTCAGGATTTCTGTTGTTGGACCCCAGTAAATGCCTGAAACTGCAAATCTTGTATATATAGCACGGTGTTTGGTCTAATATATATCTGTGATAAATTTTAATTTATAAGTTCAGCATGGTAAGGGATTAGCAACAATAATACAACAGGATGATTATAACAATATACTGTAATAAATATTGAGTAAGTGGCTTGGGGTCATTCATTTTAGGGTGTCCCTTGCAGAAAACTATGTGTGCACTCAATGCTGTGTAACACATGTCACTGTCACTTGGAACACATTTTCTATTCATGTCTTCCACCCACAAGTTCAATGCTTTTTCTCTTTCAACTAACCAATGACCATAATTGGTGTCTGTAATTTTTGTAGTTGGAGGTACAACAGCAAAACTAATGTGAATTTCTTTTTCTTTCTTCACAATTTCATAGACATAGATTTGTTCTTACCCTAGATCACCATAGATCTTAATAACCTCAGCATAAGATTTTTGTTTTTCTTATTTGGCTGAGAACTTTTATCTTTTCTGTTAAGAGAAGCACTTTGAGGTATATCTGAGCCTGCAGCCAAGCCCCCTGGTGTCAGATTCCATCAGATCTCACAAGCTAAGCAGGGTCAGACCTGGCTAGTCTTTGGATGGGAGACCACCTGGGAACACTGGGTGCCATAGGCTTGGGAGAAGGACCTGACAGCCCACTCTCAAAACAATCAGGCACTGAAAGCCCTATAAATAACAAAGGAGCACTGACAATAGTGCCGGGCATGGCACAGGGTCCGGTAGAGTTTGGTCTGTTATACATAGGGTCACTATGAGTCAGACCTGACGCGATAGCTCCTAACAACAAGAAGGTTTTTCTGGCATACCTGACTTGCCAGCATCACTACTCTGGTGCTATGGGCTGTGATTCAATCAAATAAGAGTTATTTGAACACAACCACTGTGATCCTGCCACTGTTATGTGAAAACTGAGATGGTTGGGTAGCAATTACAGTGTGAATACTCTGATTGAGCCACGGGGTGATTCATGTACTGCACGGGACAGAGTAGGGCTGTGTAAGATGTCATCACACTACTCAGAAAAGGACACAGTTTAAAACTTCTGATTGATTTTCAGAGTTTCCTGGTTAATATATCTGTACTATGGTTTGCTACAGGTGACCCAAACCAGAGAAAGCCAAAGAGCAGACACATGAGGACTCTCCGCACCCATGGAAGTCTCAGAGTGAGACCTTAAGAGCAGATTTCCAGGAGTTGTCCTACACCTCAGGCTTAAATACCATGACCTCCCAAACAAAAACAGAAGGCTATAGGGAAGGGTGGGTTACGGGAAGTGGCCCAGGAAAGCCCTGTTACAAGGATGAGAGGTGTTTTGCAGGTTTAAATCTGTGTCTTCTCTATTGATGGAGACTCTAGTGGGTTAGTTATCCTTCTCTTTCTGGTACCCAGAAAGATGCCCTTCTAGTGGAGAGTTCCTTCATAGACATTGAATTCCCTTACAAAAGGGCAGCATCTACTCTTGTTTTCAGAGTGGCTCCTGTGTCAACTTTCCCCCCAAATAATCAGCTCAACATAATCCTATGTCAAAGAGGCGTATTCTGAGGTGGTATACTCTTGCCTCCTACAATTGTATGCCCTCACATGTCTGTCAGCTCATCATGCTATGGAGGCTTGCTTGTTGCTGTGATGCTGAAAGCTATGCCACTGGTATCTCAGATACCAGCAGGGCCACCCATGGTGGACAGGTTTCCGCTGAGCTTCCAGACTAAAACAGATTAGGGAGAAGGACCCAACAATCCACTCCCAAATCAGTTAGCCACTGAAAACCCTAGGAATAGCAGAGCTGCACCTTCAAATATAGTGCTGGAAAATGAGCCCCTAGGCTGGAAGACATTAAGACATGGGAAGAGGTACCTTTTCAAGGGAGAGTCAACTTAATGATGGGAATGGAGTAAAGCCACTGGGACCTCCATTTGTTGTTGTGGCATGACTCAAAATGAGAAGAAACATTGTGACTGTAACAATAGGCTAACACATGAAAAGATCGTGTGCATGGCACAGTGTTGGATAGTGAGTGTTTGGTTCTGCTGTACTTACAGTCACTATGAGTCAGATCTGACTTGCCAGCACCCAAAAACATAGTCATATGAGGTAGTGTGTCCTGAACCTTATCAACATAAATAGGTGAGCACATCAGGGGGAAAAACAAGCTTTACCTTACAGTAAAGAAGAGCAGCACCTGAGGGGCCAGTAGGCAAAAAAAAAATAGTAACTGAGAAGATGGGGGGACAAGAAATAAGAGAGGTGGTATATGCGCTGAGGACAAGCTGCTGCTGGGGAGAGTGAAGCCAAACCATCCAAGGACAAGAAGGACTTGGCTCTGCCTCCTCCCAGAAGTGGAGACTTGTCTCTTTGGCCCGGTGTTGTTTCATTTGGTGTGTTGTTAGCTTTAGCTCAACCTATGCTATGGTTAACTATGGGTCATAGTCAGGGGGAGAAACCACAACCAATTTAATGGTAGGCATTTTATGTACCTTTTTTTTTGGTACTAGAGGGTTGAATCCAGGGCCTTGGATGTTTTTTGCAAGTGCTCTACAGCTGAGCTGCACCCCCATATCCCCCTTGCCTTTTAATTTTTTGTCTGGAGACAGGGTCTCACTAAGTTACCAGGCTGCCTCTGGGTTTGAACCTGTGATCCCCCTGCCTCCACCTCCTGAGTCACTGGGATTACAGGCATGAACCACAGCACTCCACTTATTTTAAGTACTTAAAGCAATAAATCCTAATGTCTTTCAAACCTTCCCAGGCTTCCCCAAACCTGGGAATTCAATTTTGTGCAGCATATACAGTTTGCCAAGCACACAAAGTCACTAGGAGTATAATTTGATGTATTGCTATGGGGGAAAAAATTTGCTGTGTCTCTTTCTTCATTCATATTAACACCTTTTGATACTGGGCTGACAAGTGACTGATCAACTGAGAATATATCCTGGCTTCAAGGGATTTGATAGCTCTGCTTCCATATCTTTATTTTCATACCTTAAAAAGTAGTAAAGAGAAAACATTATTATTATGATTGCTAGAGAATCAGTACCTGATTCATAACCTCTGTACCCCATGGCTAGGCATATGGTAGACATTAATAAATGATGAATGAATAAATAATGAGATTTGGTTGATGTCTGTAGACTGCCTTGTTTCCTTCCCAGAGGGTCAGAGGAAGCATTTACTTTCTTTTATTTTTTGACCTTTTGTTTATATGTATATTTTTTACATGGTGGCTTTTGGTTCAGGCCATTGTATGTGCTGCTCAGACTCCCTTTGGATGAGGGTCTTCTTGTCTCAGCTGCTGGAAGTGCTGGTGGCACTTCCTTGAGGGGATCCCTGGGTTGCAGAGAGATGCCTTATCCAAGGTCAGCCTTATCTGACCCATGCAGAGTTGCAAAGAGCTGGATTTCTCACCCCAGCTGGGGACAGTTCTGAGGAGTGGGTCTAGTTCTAGACATGTTCATGGTATATGTGTCATTGGGATGGGTTAAGTTTCTACTTTCTCTCTCTTCTTTTGCCTTGCTCCCACAGATGATGACCCCTACAGCACTCCTTAATAAACCTCCAGGCTTCTAAACTCCATCTCAGAATTTGCTTCCCAGGAAGCTATTTTGTTTTGGTTTTAGATTTCAGTCTGACCTTCTTCTTCTCTGGCAAAAATACTAGCTAACTTTTATTGTGTGTTTATTATGAACTAGGTGCTTACCTGCCTTGTCTTACTCAATCCTCATGACAATCCTCAGGGAGACCCTATTAGAAGGTGCAAGTTTGAGGTAAGAGAGCCAGGGTGGGGATTCAATGACTTCTGCATGGCCTCATAGGCAATAAGTACTGGAGTGGATTCAAGAGAACTGGAGTGGATTCTAGGGCCCAGGATTTTAACACTGTGCTGGAAACTTTAGCTAGAAACTAAAGATAAATATTTCCTAAGGTTTTATAGAACACAGATGCTTCTTGTCAAAGGGATTTGGGGACCAAATGAGTGGGCAGTATTTCAAGTCTAGGCCCTTCTCCAATGTGTTAGCGCCATAAAGGTATCTAGTATAAAAACTCGAAGTCTTACAACCTATTGTTGTTTCCCAAAGTTACATTTAATAAGATTTACATATTTTAATATATAAGTTGGTTTGGAGTAAGCTTGTGCATTGGGCCTGATAAACCAAATCAAAATGGAGTCACTCATGCTAAAGTTCCACATGACCATATTAAAACTGTGCTGTTTATCTGACCTTCTGAGAAATCAGGAGGATTAAAGGTCATAATAAAATTCCTACACCATTCAGTCAGTATGATAATGAAGAGCCCTCTGTTTTTTAAAATACTTCTTTTATTGTTGTTGTTGTAGTACTTGTGGATTGAACTCAGGGCCTCATACATATTTTGCAAATGCTCTGCCACTGGGCTGCACCCCCAGCCCAGTTTTCTATTTTTTTTATGTTGAGACAGGGTCTTGCTAAGTTACACAGGCTGCTTCTGGCCTGAAACTTGTGATCCTCCTGCCTCTGCCTCCCCAATTGCTGGAATTAAAGGTGTGTACCACCGCACCCAGCTGTTTTCTAAAGTTCTTTCAAAAATATAACCTGAAGTAACCTGATGTTAACTGATCAACTATTTTTCTACCATTCTGTTTCCATATCTGCCTTACATGGAGACTGGCTTTTCAATGACCAAGCTACTCTTTGCTCTTTGCTTCTGCTTCCTTCAGCTCTTTTCTGTCTATCAAGCCATGTCTTTTGCTCAGTTCATCGGAGCAATCACTCTACTGTATGGGATGAGGTGTTGCCCAGTTCTAGAACCTCCATAAAGCTGAGCAAGATCTTTAATCTAAATTCACTGTGGTTTTGTCTTTTGACACATATTTCACCATAAAGACACTTTGTGGCCTAACCAATATCCTGATGTTCTGTGGAGGAAAGCTCTGGGAACAGCTAGTGCTGTCATTTTGCTCTGGAGTGTCCCCCAAAGCCCATGTGTTAAAGGCCTGTGGTGCTAATGGGAGGCTGGGGCACCTTTGAGCACTGGGGCCAAGTGGGAGAAAGTTAGGGGAGTGGGGCTGTGCCCTTGATGGGGCTGTTGGAGTCCTGCTCTCTTTCTTTTTGTTTCCCAGCATCCATGAGGTGAAACAGGCCTCCTCCATCATGAGTCCTTGCCACGAATGTTCTGTGCCATCATAGGCCCAAGGTAACAGGGCCAGGTGACCTGGGCTGAACCCTCTGCCACTGTGCACCCAAGTAACCCTTTCCTGCTTTTAGGTTGACTGTCTCAGGTATATTGTAACAGTAGCAGAAGATTGACTAATGCAATTGGCCCTAGACCTTAAGGACTTATTCTATGTTATGGAGGATTGGTAAGTCTTTGTTGTTGTTAGGTGCCGTCGTTGGTGTCCGACTCATAGCGACCCTATGTACAGCAGGTGAAACACTATTGTCAGTGCTTCTGTGCTATTCATAGGCTTTTCAATGGTGGATAGATTTTTGGGAGTGGGTTGCCAGGTCCTTCTCCCAGGTAAGTGTTTAGGGGTTACCTATTTTGGCCTCAATTTTTCTTTATGCTACTCTGAACAAGAGGTTTTAAATCCATTCAATGGGAATAACATTTTATTTAGCTCATGGAGGTCAGATAGTAGTCAAGTGATGTACTAGATATAAATCTTTGAAAATCATTAACAATTACAAAGATACAGGGAGATATTAAGGTATTACTATTTTAAGATACAAGAAAATTAGAGGGCTAATGTGCCAAAAGCCATCTGTCTATAAAATATAGCTTTGGAAAATTTCTTATGGGAATCAGCTTTAAACCTAAGTGTGTTAAGGGTTGTTTGAAGAAAACCCTTCTAACACATATAATTAATTGCATTAGGTCTTTTCACAAGGAAAGATATTTCCTCATCAAATAATTTTTGAGCATGTACCTGGGTGGATTTTATCTTTAAATAATTTACTGTATACAGCATAGAGGGAAAACACAGCCATACATTTCTTTTCTCATCTGAGGTGGCCTTTGCAGATTCTGCTAATTAGTCATTGCATTTTTAGCCACTGAATCCAGATGCAACCACAGAATTCTCACTATAGTATTCCAAACAGCCACAACTAATTGAGGGTTAGCACATGAAAGTGATTTCTATAAAAACCTTATCTACAGAGTCTGTTGTTAGGTGCTGTCGAGTCGGGTTCGATTCAGCAACCCTGTGTACAACATGTGAAACCCTATTGTTGTGCTTCTCTGCTATTCATAGGGTTTTTCAATGACTGATTATTTTGGGGGAATGTGTTGCTGGGTCCTTCTCCCAACCCTACAGCACCTGGTGTTCCCAGGCAACCTCCCATCCAAGTACTAACCAGGCCTGACCCTGCTTATTTTCTGAGATCTGATGGGATCAGACACCACAGTGGTATAGCTGCAGGCTCTACAGAGTCTGGACATGGAAAAGTAGAGATTATGTGACCATGGGAGAATAAGTACCAAAAGAATTGTGTATAATACCATAGGCTGGTGTAATCAGGGAGAGCTTCCTAGAAGAGGCAGGATTTAAACTGGGCCTTAAAAGATGAGAGAAACTTGAACGATGGCCAGGATGGAGGGGAGTATGTCCTAGATACCCCAAAGATGAATTACACACCAAATGTCTGCACGGCCACTTTGATCTAAAACTTTTGGTCATGGCCTCATCCCTGAGTGTGGAGACTCATGTTTCCTGATCCTGGATTCTAAAAGATCAATACCTTTCAGAGTCACTTTGACCTTCTGATTCACTGCCAGCATCTGGACTGTGATTTCATTCTCTTGCAGAGTCAGAGACAGAGAATCCACAATTCTGAGGGCCTATAAATTACTTCTAGTTATCGCAATGACAAAAGGCCTCTTCGAAGGTGACTTGCTCACTCCCAGTTTTATGGCCTCATACATCAAGGAGGAAGATGGAGTGGAATCACTTACCGCATGGAGACCTAGCATGCAAAAGGAGCGGGTAGCAACTGTCTGCAAAATGGAGCACTTCCCATCAAAACTTAATTAAAATTAGCCCTGATTCTATAAATAATAAAGGTTCCCTCCTGCATGCCTCCCAACCCCTGGGCCTTCTCCCTGTGCCTCTTGAGATAAGTGAGTTCCAAGTGCATTGCATCAGAAAGCTGTTGGTGAAAATTGGCAAGGACTTGTTTCACTTGGCCTTCGCGTTAATTTGCAGCCACAGAGTATGCTGTGCGTTAGAAGGGGCAGCTAGCTGCAAAAGTGTGTGAAACACTCAGTGAAGTATAAGGGAAGATAATCAGATGCAGTGCTAGGCACTTGGATTCTAGTCCCTCTGTGCCTCTAGCCAGCTCTATGATTTGGGGCAGGGCCCTTTTCTTTTGGGTCTTTAGCATCCCCATCCTGGCTTGTTTAATTAAGGCTTTGTGTAAGCCAGCATAGCCACTGTGGTGACTTCAGTCATCAGGCTTAGGTTCCCATCATGCCCCATCTCTACTCTGGGTCAACTAGGGCTCAATCTGTGTCCTGGTTCTTGGGACTCAGGGTAAAGGGGGCAATCACCACTTTTAAAAAAATTGTACATATTTATGGGGTACAGTTCATAGTGCCCAATGTGCAATGATCACATTGGGGCAGCTAACAATTCCATCTCCCCAAACTTTTTTCTTGTGGTACTGGGAGGGTCAACGGGGGGCCTCATGCATACTTTTTCAAGTGCTCTCCCGCTGAGCTGCACCCCCAGTGCCTCTTTTACTTCTTATTTTGAGACAAGGTCTTGCTGTATTATGCAGGCTGCCTCTGGCCTTGAACTCTCGATCTTCCTGCCTCAGCCTCCCAAGTTGCTGGGATCACAGGAATGAGCCTGGCTCCCAAACATTAAAATAAATAGATTAACATTTAATGACAAGTATACATATTTAAGAGGTACAGTATGGTTTTTTAAATATTAAATAATGTATAGTGAAATTCACTATGGGATTTTCATACCATTGCCTCCTGTATTTTTCACTTACTCTCTCCCTCTTTGCCTGCAGCTATAGCCATGTGGCATCTGATCCTGTCAGATCTCAGAAGCTAAGCAGGGTCGGGCCTGGTTAGTACTTGGATGCGAGACCTCCTGGGAATACCAGGTGCTGTAGCCTTGGGAGATGGACCTGGAAACCCACTCCCAAAAATCAATCCGCCATTGAAAAGCCTATGAACAGCAGAGAAGCACTGACAATGGAATTTCACCTGTTGTATGCAGGGTCACTATGAGTCAGATACCAACTTGATGGCACCTAACAACAACAACAACAACTCTTCCTCTTTACTCCGCTATGTTGCTTTCCTTCTCCCTCCCACTTTTCTCATCTCCCTACACTCATTCTTTCCTCCCACCAGATGGATTCCCTTGTGCTTTCCAAGCTTAACTCTCTCTCTCTCTCTCTCTCTCTATATATATATATATATATAATTTCCCTTTAAGGTAGATCTAACTTTTGCTTATAAGTGAAAATATGTGACTTTTTTTGAGTCTGGGTTATTTTGATGATCTCCAGTTCCACCCATTTGGTGCAGATGACATAATTTCATTCTTCTTTACTGCTGAGTAATATTTTGTGTGTATATATGCCACATTTAAAAAAATCCAGATATCTGTTGATGGACATCTGGGCTGATTCCATATCCTTACAATTATGAACAGTGCTGTAATGACCATGGAAGTGCAGGTGTCTCTGTGGTATGATGACCTAGCTTCCATTGGGTATATACTCACAAGTTGTATAGTTTGATCATGGGGTAGTTCTGTTTTTAGTTTTCTTTTTTTTTATTAGAAATTTTTAATGTACATCTTAATGTGATTCATTTTGACATGCTTTTCATTGTGACATTTCCATATATGCATTTTGATAAACATTATTCATATAGGTTACCCCTTACCCTCCCCTATGTTTCCCCCCTCCCCCCCTTCCCATCTAAGTTTCCCATCTAAGTCTTCTCTATCTTTTACTTAGTAATATTTTTCTATATGTCCTTGGGTTCCAGTTCTGTTTAAGGTAGAAACTTTTCCTGTAGTGGTCTTTGTTTTTATCTTGTTAGAACAATTACATGCGATTTCTAGTCCATTTATATTGACATCATTCTTATCTCCCCCCCCTTTTATTATGATCCGACCTTTGAATAGGATTTTTCCTTCTTGTAATTTTGAATCAGCTCCCTCATATGAGTGAGAACATGTGTTGTTTCTCTTTCTGAGTTCGTGTTCGTTCACTCAAAATAATTTTCTCTAATTCCATCCATTTTGCTGCGAATGACCTTATTTCATTTTTCTTGATTGCTGAGTAGTATTCCATTGTGTATATATACCATAGTTTTTTTATCCATTCTTCTGTTGAAGGGCACTTTGGTTGATTCCATATCCTTGCTATTGTGAAAAGCGCTGCATTAAACATGGAGATGCAGGTGTCTCTGTGGTATGATGACCCATCTCCCTTTGGGTAAATTCCCAATAGTGTTATAGCTGGGTCATATGGTAGACCTATTTTTAGTTTTTTGAGGTACCTCCATATTGATTTCCACAGTGTTTGCACCAATTTACAGCTCCACCAACAATGTAAGAGTGTTCCCTTTTGTAGGGAAAAATTGAGAGGAAATTGGCAAAAACTCCCAAACTGGGAAAATGGCGTTTGAATATCTGGTTTGTAAGTTAGAAATCTAGGGAAAATGAAAGTAACTTGGTTGCACATTTGTACAAAACCCTTCCTGATTGGACAATTGGACTGAAAGCTGATTGGCTCAGGCCATTCCATGGACGAGTTACATAAAGAGCTGCGCTGCGGCAGCTCGATCCTTTTTTGGCACCCCTTTCTGTGCCTTCTCGCCCGTTCCTGCCTGGACCACCGATGAGGAAGCACCTCTCCCGCTGCTCTGCCCTGGACCTTTGGTGAGGAGAGAATGCTCTCCTGTCACAATCCTCAACAAGGAAAAGAACCTGCTCTCAGTCTGATCACCGAGGAAGCAACAGCTGTCTCCTCCTGGCCACCGAGACGACCAACACAGGTGTTTGCCCCTGGAAGGCAAAAGTCCTTGAGGCTTTTCCTTTCTCTTGTCTCCTCCGGGGTCCTGAGGGCCGCAGGAGTCTGCACCCCTCACCTGAGGGTCCTGAATGAATTGTGTTTAGTATCTGTGTGCACGCCGGTGCTGCCCGTCTGAACCTCCAGGCTGGACCGGGAGGCGCACGCCCCACATAGAGTTGGCGCCTGGACGTGGGGCCCAACACCCTTTTCCCCGCAACCTTGCCAGCATTTGTTGTTGTTTTTTTTTATTGATCTTGGCCATTATTACTGGTGTAAGGTGAAATCTCAGAGTTGTTTTGATTTGCATTTCACTAATGGCTAGGGATGTCGAGCACTTTTTCATGTGTTTCATGGCTTTATGGACCTCTTCATTTGAGAAGTGTCTACTCAGTTCCTTTGCCTATTTGTGTATTGCGTTGTTTGGGTTTTGGGTTTTTTTTTTTCTTGAGTTCTTTATAAATTCTAGTAATTAGACCTTTGTCAGATGTATAAAATGCGAAGATTGTTTTCCCATTCCATGGGGGTTTCCTTGACGCTGTTAATTGTTTCTTTTGCTGTGCAGAAGCTTTTTAATTTCATGTGATCCCATTTATCTATGCTTGTTGCAATTTCTTGAGCAATTGGAGTCCTATTAAGGAAATCCTTTCCTATGCCTATATGATGGAGTGTATTGCCTACCTTGTCTTCTATAAGTTTTAAAGTTACTGGTTTTGTGTTGAGATCTTTTATCCATTTTGAGTTAACTCTCGTGTATATTGAGAGATGCGGATCCACTTTCATTTTTCTGCATATGGATGACCGTGTTTCCCAGCACCATTTGTTGAAGAGGCTGTCCTTTTTCCAGTTTACTTGCTTTTGTCGAAAATAAGGTGGCTATAGGTGTGTTGAGGTGTATCTGGGTCTTCTATTCTGTTCCAGATGTCTTCGGGCCTATTTTTGTGCCAGGACCAAGCTGTTTTTGCAACCACTGCCCTGTAGTATAGTTTGAAGTCAGGGATTGTGATTCCCCCTGCATTAAATTTGCAGCTTAAAAGTGTTTTATCTATATGTGGTCTTTTGTGGTTCCATATGAACTTTTGGATCATTTTTTCTATTTCTGTAAAGTCAGTCAGTGGAATTTTAATGGGTATTGCCTTAAATCTATAGATTGCTTTTGGTAGGATAGCCATTTTTACAATATTAATTCTCCCTATCCAGGAGCAGGGGAGGTCTTTCCATTTTTCAGTGTCCTCTGCTATTTCTTTCTTTAATGTTTTGAAATTTTGCTTGTAGAGATCTGAAGGGTCTTTGGTTATATTGATTCCAAGGTATTTAATTTTCTGGTGGGCTATCATGAATGGTATCTTTACTGAAATTTCCTTCTCTTCTTGTTTGGAATTGGTGTAAAGAAAAGCTATTGATTTTTGTGTGTTAATTTTGTAGCCTGCAACTTTGCTGAAGGAGTTAATTAGATCCAGAAGTATTCTGGTTGAGGTTTTGGGGTCTTTCAAGTATAAAATCATTTCATCTGCAAATAATGATAATTTGACCTCTTCCTTGCCAATCTGTATCCCTTTGATTTCTTTCTCTTGTCTGATTGCCCTGGCCAGAACTTCAATTACTATGTTGAATAGAATAGGAGAGAAAGGACATCCTTGTCTTGTTCCAGATCTAAGAGGAAATGGTTTTAGTTTTTCTCCATTTACTATAATGTTGGCTGTAGGTTTGTCATAAATGGCTTTTATGAAATTAAGGTATTTGCCTGTTGTACCTATTTTCTCCAGTGTTTTTATCATGAAAAGGCGTTGCACTTTATTGAAGGCCTTTTCAGCATCAATTGAGATGATCATGTGGTTTTTGTTTGTCAGTTTCTTGATATGTTGGATTACATTAACTGATTTCCGTATGTTAAACCAGCCTTGCATCTGTGGTATAAATCCCACTTGGTCATGGTGAATAATCTTTTTCATATGCTGCTGTATTGTTTGCCAGAATTTTATTGAATATTTTTGCATCTAGATTCATAAGGGAGATGGGTCTATAATTCTCTATCTTAGATGAATCTTTTCCTGGTTTAGGTATCAGGGTGATGGTAGCTTCACAGAATGTGTTTGGGAGTGTTCCCTCCTTTTCTATTCTTTGGAATAATTTGAGGAAGACAGGTATTATATCTCCTTTAAAAGTTTGATAAAATTCTGCCGTGAATCCATCAGGATCTGGGCTCTTCTTTGTTGGGAGACTTTTAATTACCTTTTCTATTTCTGTATAGGTAATGGGCTTGTTTAAGTCAGTTATGTCTTCTAGGGTTAGTTTTGGTAGGTCATACATGTTAATAAATTTGTCCATTTCTTCTGCATTTTCATATTTTTGGGAATACAGTCTCTCATAGTAATCCCTGACAATTTTGTGTATTTCATTGGAGTCGGTGGTTATGGATCCGTTGTCTTTCATAATCCATACTATGTTAGATTTTTCCCTTTTCTTTTTGATGAGGTTAGCCAGAGGGGTGTCTATTTCATTAAACTATTCAAAGAACCAGCTCTTAGTCTTATTAATTTTTTGAATTCTCTCTTTAGATTCTAATTGAGATATTTCTCCCTTTATTTTTGTAATTTCCCTCTGTGTGTTCCATTTAGGGTTGTTTTTTTGTTGGATTTCTAGTGTCTTAAGCTGTGTCAATAGGTCATTTATTTGGCTCATCTTTATTTTATTGATGAAGGCACTT
>VMDO01004523.1:0-13329 GCA_007922755.1 Pedetes capensis
CTCTCCTGACTACATGCTTTTGAGAGATGTCTAAGTGTTTAAGTTCTTCCCTACCTTTCTCATGTTTTTCAGCTTTGCTCATTTATAAATATCAGATGCCTTTTTCCTTGGGATTTCAGTAGGCAACAGATTTTTAAACTATCAACCATTTTCTACTCTATGAGCCTAAGGAGAAGAATATGTTATTGGATTTCTTGCATGGCAGTGGTAGGAAATACACTCCCTTTTCCTCATTCCTCTTCATAGACCTCTCCACTCCAGATCTGGCAATGTTAGGGAAGCAAGTGACAGTGTTAGAAGGAATGGCAGATTAAGTAAACAAGGAGATGGGACTGGATGATATCTTGGAAATTTACATTGCTTCAAGGCTAGCTGACCTTAGTTTAAATCTAATATTTTTCTTCCAAAATGATTACATATTTTGTTATTTAATAATGAGCAACATAGAAAGGCTGAGAGAACTTTGAAGTTCAATTGATAAATCATCTCCAGACCTTGTAAAATGATCATCATCCAGCTGGCTTACTGTATATTCAAATTCAATTTGGGACAATAAGAAAATTGTAGCCATGTGTGTATGTCACAATCATGTGAGTGTGCATACGCATGATAATGCAAATGCATGTATGATTGTTGGTAATATGTGGGGCCATCTGATTGGAAATATGGCCAGTTGACACAACTGAGCCTGAATGACGAATGCTCAACAGGGGGTTTCTATGATCCAGGAACCTATCTGATTTTAAGCTGTTAATTTTCTCTGGTATGTTCCAACACACTGCCAGGGACATATAGAATTTCTCTCTGGTGAATGGTATTAAACTGTCTTCATTCTGCTGCAAGGAGTGGAGGCAATGGCCACAGGATCTTTAAGAATAATTATTTCTTCATATCAGAAAAGGATCTGCATTTTGCAGCATGCAGATGGGATTTCCTTTCATCCAGTGACCTTCTTTCAAGTCCCTATGAGTTTCAGATATCCTGTCCTTTCGCTTGCACACATAGCACGATGTTGTGTTTTTGTTATTATGTTCTTTTTAGCACTTTCTCCCTTCTTTATATAGCTTGTACACGATGAAAATATTGTCTATCATTCATGGTAAAATCCCCAGTTTGTGTTTCACCTTTCAGTTAAAATTATTTCTTTTCCTCCCCTTTCCCAAATTCACTTTTCTGGAAATTGAAATTTACTTCTTTGCTAAACTGCAAGGCTTGCCAAACCCCAAATAGCCCAGGGATCATAATTCAGAAGCCGCTGGTTCACTCTCTTGTATGCAAAGTCTGTAGAAATAACCATAGGCCTTGGGATAAGTTTCTCAGAGCAGCCAGGAAACCCAGCAGGAACATACTGAACTTGCCTGAAAGAATTTTCCAGAAGAATTGTTGGGGAAATTGCTCCATACTTTAGACCATATGGTAACGTGGACTGTGTCTCTTTCAGGTAGGCATAACCTTCTTTTGCAAATAGACAAGTGATTCCTTGGGACATAGCACTTGTTTCTCACCTTCCTTACTTTTTAGGAGGACTGGACTGGGATTTTAAAGATTTAAGTTCTAGTCCCTGCTGAAAAGTTAACTAACTGTGACCTTGGGAAAGTTGCACACTCCGTTAGCCTGTTTCCTCATCTGTGATTTGACGGGATTCCAAAGAATGATCTCTATGGCCTTGTCTAGCTCTAAAATCTTGGGATTTTTGCTTTATGACTCTTTTCCTATGTGGCTTCCTTCCAGGCAAAGAAGTCAAAAGAGGCTTATGTTTATTTAGCTTTGTTTGCAAGTGTGTGTGTTCTTCTTTTTGTTATTTCACTATTGACAAAAATAAAAAAGAATGCTCCCGTGGTCTGTAAAAAAAGGTTTCACATTGAGTGCTTTGTATAGCAGCCAGTTTTCCATTTTAATCCTTCAAAAATATCTGCTAATACAAAACAAGTGTAGACTATGACAAAACCTCTCTCCGACTCACTGCATTTTGTTTGAGTTACTCTCCATCCACACAGAGTTTAATTGTTAGAAGATAGACAGCTTAAATCTAGTCTGCAAACCCGGGCCTGGTTTTGGAAGGGCATTTTGTGGCCTCTTGATAGCTCACCCTGGGATGTGTGGCGTCTAAATATATGTCTAATTCTATGTGGATTGTCCCTCCTCTCAATAACTTCTCCTTGGGGGAGAAAATTAGATGACACATTTAAAAGATATGATGTAGACATTCTGTGAGGAAATCTGCAATGGGTAAAAGACTGGCTGATGAGGAGCAGAATAATGGAAAATCAAACACAGTGGTGTGGAGAAGAGCTGAGAGGAAAGTAACAGTAAAGGAAAAATGATGCTTGAAGGGCTTAGAGGTTAAAAGAAATAAGAGGACTTGGCAAATATGAGAAATGAGACAAGAAGAAAACAGAAGTCAAGACTGTATTCAGGATTTTAGATCCTGAGTAATTGGAGGGGTGTTCATTATAAGGAATATAAACTGTTTGGAAAGAAGTGTTCAGATCAAGACATTGAGAGAAGGTGGGGGCTCTTGAGGATGTCTAAAGGAAGATGTCTGGCAAACAAACATGAGAGATCACAAGCTCTGTCACCAGATGATTACTTTAGTGCCCAGAAATTGAAAAAAAAAAATAGTGCTATGGTTTGGATTGTAAATGTCCTCCAAAGGCCTACAGGCTAAAGACTTGGTTTTGTATCTGTAGACTGCTGGGAGGAGGTGGGACCTTTAGAAGGCAGAAGGAGGCAATATAGGTGATTAGGGGTATGCTCTTGAAGTAGATGTTGGGACCACAGCTCCTTCCTTTTTCTGTGCCTTCTGGCTGCTAGGAGATGAGCACCTCTGTTCTGCCACATGCTTCCTGCCATGATGTTCTGCCTTGCCACAGGCAAGAAGGGACAGGGGAACCAAGAGACCATAGACTGAACACTTGAGCCAAAATTAATCTTTCTTCCTTTTAAGTTGTCTACCTTAGATATTTTGTCACGGTGATGGAAGGCTGGCTAACACAATTAGAAAAGGGGATTGACTTAAATTCAGATAATATAAATATGTTTACTATAAAAACAGACATAAGTCTACACTGTAATTTCAAAAAACCTATCTGACCTTATTAGAAATCAAGGTGAGGACACATAAACTCAGGAGAGCATATATTAATAATTTATCTTCCTTAATGAATCAGATTATTTTTTAGCATTTTTTAACACATGTTCTCAAACTCACAATCCTCCTGTCTCAGCCTCCCAAGGGCTGATGTTATCGGGATGTGTCACCACACTTGTCTTTACTTTTTAGCCTTTTAATTGATAAAGTTCTTAAAATTATTTTTTCCTCCTGTATAACTAGTCAATATTTTTATAGAATTCAACTTAGATTATCCTGCTATGTGTTAAACATTTTCACAAGGCCAAAATTGTGCTCAGAGCTTTGTAGAGTAAGAGGGAAATATATGATTGTGCCTTTGGTATTGAGTAATTTATGTCTAGTCTAGAAATCTAACATGCTTGTTGGAATAAACAGCAATATGAAGACCAATAAGGTCAACTGATATTTGTATACTGAAAACATAAATATCGTTAACCTTAACCATCATCATCCAGTGATATCCAGCTTCACTGGATTCATCTGAAAATTGAAGATGGATTTTGAACTCAGAATAAAATGGAAGTCCTATTTTACCAGTTCTCATCTGCCACTTCTCCCCATCTATTCTTCTCTAAACTCCTCTTTCCTTTTGTCTAATTCAATTGCATCATCTTGTTTATATTCCTAGAAAGCTATCTTTCAAAGTCTTTTTTTTTTTTATTTTTATTTTTTGATACTTAGGGCTTGAATCCAGGGCCTCTCACATACTTTGCAAGTGCTGTACACTCAGGCCATTTAATTTTTTTTTTTTTTTAAATTTTGAGACAGGGTCTTGCTAAGTTATGCAGGCTCCCTTTGGCCTTGAATGTGCAATCCTCTGGCCTCATCCTCCTGAGTCTTTGGGATTAAAGGTATACACCACCATGTCTGGCTCCCTCCATTGCTTTTATGATAAATTTCTCATAGGAAGCCCTTCATGGTCTTATTTACCTCTTCCACAACTTCCCCAGTCTTTATGTTAGCCTCCTTCCAATCTGAAGTCCTTAGATATTTCAGTAGTACACTCTTCCAGATCCACTTGGCTTTGAATTCACTTAAATCAACTGTGAAATCCTGCTTCACAGACAAAAATGTTAGTTATCCTTTATCCACCTAAATTGTATCCTCTATGTTGTGCAGCCGTAGCCCTGTGGAATCCGATCCCGTCAGATCTTGGAAGCTAAGCAGGGTAGGGCCTGGTTAGTACCTGGATGGGAGACCACCTGGGAACACCAGTTGCTGTGGGCTTGGGAGAGGGACCTAGCAACCCCCTCCCAAAAATCAGTCTGCCGTTGAAAACCCTATGAACCGCAGAGAAGCACTGACAATAATGTTTCCCCTGTTGTACGGAGGGTTGCTATGAGTCGGATACCGATTGGACGGCACCTAACAACAACATGTTCTTCAAATACTCAACAAAGTATATTCAACCTTGTTGTTGTTGTTGTTAGGTGCTGTCGAGTCGGTATCTGACTCGTAGCGACCCTCATAGGGTTTTCAATGGCTGAATGCTTCAGGATTGCTTTGCCAGTGGATTGCCAGGCCTTTCTCCCATTTTTGTGGTGCTGGGAATTGAACTCGAGGCCTCAGAGACTGCAGTGCAGCACTCTACCCACTGAGCTAAATCCCAGCCCATATTCAACCTTAGTGAGGATAAATTAAAATGTAGTTAATGCTCTGTCACTAAGAACTGATGAGTAGGAAAATGTTCATTTTGGTGAAATCTGGCCAATAAAGTTTGATTTCCTTAACAAAATCTCCTTTGAATTTCACTGCCCAAACTTAAGCTCTAACAGGCTCCATGATTCACCAAACACTAACTGTTAGCTGATTTCATGGCTGGTTTTATCATCTGCTCCTAGCTGGAGTGTGAACTTTTGCATATGAGCAATGTATCATCATTTAAAATACATCACTGTGATTACTACAGTGATTAGTAAAATCAAACATCCTATGCCGTATATATTACATGGTAGGTATTTAAAAATGGGCCTGGGTTGAGAAGATTCAAATTTGAGAGCTCATTTTTCAGTAGGGGTGTGTTTACTTTGCTCTGTTTCTTGTACCATAATGGTTTACATTGGGAAAATAATTTTCTCCGACAATCTTTTCCTTTTTCTGATATATACCTTCCCCTGTCCTTTCTTCCTCTTCACCTTCTACTTTTTATGTCTCTTTGTTGAATTGAACTGAAAAAAAACTATATTCCTTCTTCTTTTCCATATAGCTAAAATTAATAAGGCTCTACTTTGTCCAAGACAGAGTAAAAGGATACAAGCATTTTCAATATTAAATTATTTCTTAAACTTCTTAACAGCTCTATGAATTTAGTTCTGTCCTTCATCAAATTTGTACACATGAGTAAACTGAGGCCTAGAGAAGTTAAGTAGTTTACCCAAAGTCACACAGAATAAGCCATAAAACCAAGGCAAGTTTTGTCCATAGCCAGTCTTAAACAACAGTGCTTTGTTAAGTTTAATAGAATTATAATACTCAATTTTGTTAAAAATGATTTATTTTCTCTATCAAATGATAAGGGAATACTACATGTGATTAATTCCCAAAAGGAAATGGAAAAATAATATGGAAAGGAAAAATGGTGAAATTTGAGGAGATTCTGAGAAAGCCATTTGAATCTATCTTAGTTCTGATCGAGTTACCAAGGGCATCTAAATCAAATGCTCTTGACTTGGGGTTGCAGGCAATTGTACTCTGTGGCCGAAAATTCTGCTACAACCATTTCTCATCTCAGGATGCCTTATATGCCCACTACGCACCTCTCCTGCGGTTAGGCTTGAGCACAAACACCATGGGCAGCAGACGTACATAAAATATCATACACACAAAGACTATGCACTCACATGCAGCACACAATTCTCTCATTTTGCCAGAGCTGGTGAAGCAAGGCTCAGGTTCACATGAACGTCTACCCTTCTGGATTTCTCTAGCATCTGCTTAAGATGTGTCAGAGTACAATACAGCATCTTGTTCAAGACATAAATTAAATAACCTATCATGGATCTGTGCTGTGTCAACCACAAGCAATGTAAGTTAAATGTATTCAAGGATCTCTCATTGGACTTTTGTCGGCAGGTTGACTTGCCATATGTGTAACTTGCCATATTGAAAATTAAAATTCAAATACCGTTATATGGAATTTGCAGAAAGAACTGCTAACTGGAAGGAAACTTATGTTGATGTCACAAACAAGGTTAAGTCTAAGTTGCAAATACAGTTTCCATGAGTGAGTGTCTTAGGGTAAGAAAAAGTGGAGTTACTGTCCATTTGAGTCTTATTACATTTAGACTGATGAAGGATTTATGCACGAGGGTGTTCTTCTTCATAGCCACATCCTGGTGTTATTCCATATGGAAAAGTGTAGTGTTTAAACTTGAGAAATTAAAATAGAGAAAATTTCTATTTTCTATGTGACTCAAATACTAGATAAAGTGTGTTAATGTCAGTGAGGACAAATTGAAATATAGTCAAGCCTCTGTAACTATATTCATACTGTAAGTAGAAAAAATATTCATTTTTTCTCAGTCTTCTGCAGCTTAGGAATATAGAGTGATTTTGTCGTTTTCCTGTAACTCTAATAATCTAGATGCCATAAAATATAGTGTTGGAATCTCACCTCACTTTTCTATATTCTGGTTTTACTTTATAAATAAGTAATTAAGAATTTAGGATTGTGTGGATGAATGAAGTGTCATAAAAAGTAAAAAGGCAAACCAAAGTTGGTGGTGTGGTATCAAATATTGCACAATAAAACTTGTAAATGTTTCATAATATTTTAATATGGAATGTTTTCAATCTACACAAAAGCAGAAATAAGGTACAATGAATCCTAACATTTTCATCAACACTTGCTTGAATCATTATTAGCTCAGAAACATTGTTGTTTCATCTACATTACCATCTACTTTCCCACTCATATCATTGTATTGAAATATATTCCCCTTTCATCATAGAATTTCATGCATAAACATTGCAATATGTATCCCTAACAGATATAATATTCTAAAATGAGGAACAATAATAATACTTCCATAATGTTATTTATTCTGAGTTTTGTGGTGCTGGGCATTGAACCAAGAGGTTTTTGCATGCTAGACAAGTGCTTTACCCTGTAGGTACATTACCAGCACTTGATATTTTAAATATGCAATCAAACTTCAAATATCTTTTTTATTATGTAAATTTTTGCAGCTGATTTATTCAAAGGAACAACCATGGCATTTAGTTCATATGTTTTACATTTTTTTAATCTATAAACTACTTCTCTATAATTTATTTGCTGAAGAAATTATTACTTGTAGTTTAGAATTTCCCACAATCCAGACTTTTTATTTGTATTTTTAGTATTGGAGAGTTGAATCTAGGGCCTCTAACGTGCTAGGCAAGTGCTCTACCAGAGAGCTGCACCCCCACCCTTTTTTAGTTTTTTTTTTTTTTTTTTTGGAACAGAGCCTTCTTAAGTTGGACTTGCTACCTCTGACCTTGCACTTGAGATCCTCCTGCCTCAGTCCCCCAAGTTGCTGGGATTACAGTCATGTGCAATGGTTCCCAGTTCTGACACTCTGTTTGATTACATTTTTTTCTGTGAAAAACATTAAAGAACAAAAATGTTTCCTTATAGAAGTTTCATCATCTTAAATAGCAAAAATAAAAAGAGCTTTTGTCCTATATTTAAGGATATGTTTTGTTTACCTCTATTGAAAACATGTCCCTTTACATTGGTATTTTATGGCAGAAGACCATTATGGAAAAGGAAATGATGATTTGTCAGTGGTGAGGGGATACGCAAGTCTTGTTTTCACTGATTGTTACAGCTGTGAAGGAACTTAGGGAACTGTTCAGTTGCTCTTGACATTGGAAAAATACAGGCTCACAGAATTCAGCCTAAATTTTAAATATTTGAATCAATTTCAAAATTTGCTTTCTGGAGTCCTGTGATCCTCAAAGATGATCAGACACCTCTAGAGATGTGGAGGGAGCTGGGGAAGAGAAGAGCACTCGGATTTCTCATCTACAAACCTGACTTCTATTTAGAGTCACCCACAATGCTGTGGCTGAATTTTTAAACACTGTAGGTTACTGTGGTATAATCATTATTGTGTCTTGATCCATGAAGGGAAGTGCAATTCACACTTTGGCCAATTACTATCTAAACTCTTTGAGGTTCAGTTTCCTCATCTGAATAACCTAGGTAGTACAGTGGATTGTATTCTCTCTTGATCAGCATCCCGAAGAGAAGGATGTATTTCCCATGCCATTAACACGAGGTTGGTCTTGGGAATTTGCTGTCACCCTTCTCCTGGAAGATGAAAACATTTCACTCTGAAGTGAAATTTCACTCAGGAGTGGAAATATGACTTACCTTGGCAAATAAAATATGGGCAGAATTGAGTTGGATCATCTGTAAGATATGGTGACTCCCCATATTGCTCCTTTCTCTTTCCCTAGAAACTTCCATATCCTAAATGAAGGCATCAGAGCCATGACTGGCTTGGAAGGGAAATGTTGAGGGAGCTAGAATCAATGCTGTTTGTGGACAGGCACTGAGTATGATGGTTATTTGTCACTATAGCATAACTGTCTATCCTGCCTGATATAAACATAAAGAAATCCTTGTTTAATTGTGGTCAGAATCAAATACAGGCACAAGTTTGGAAGTTTTAAGTGACTATGAAGCACCTGGCTACTCTGCACTTTACTTTTTAACTATGTATTTTCTATCTTCAACCAGAGAGTTGATACCTTAAGAAAACCTCAAATTATAGTTCACTGGGACATTTTAGATATATGACCTGCACAATACTTTGCCCAGTGTTTACAGTTAGAAAGTGTTAAGGGTATGAGACAAACAAATATAAGCTCTGTGAAATTAAGCAAAACACCTCATTTCTCAGGCCTCAGTAACATTGCCCCCCTGCCCTGCTTTTGGCAGCAAGGGCTATAATTATATAAAAGTATGTATTAACTCTTTAGATCCCTGTTAGTGTTATTTTTCATTATAAAAATCCTTGAGAAAATGTGGCCAGGAAGTTCACACATTAAGAACTTGAGAGTAAAGGAGAGGTGACTTTTTAAAGAAAGAAAAAAAAAACGACATTAAGTCTAACAATAAATAAATGTATAACACTGAATTTTTCATAATAAAATCAAAATGAATAGAATATTGAAGATTTTCTTAATTTTAAAATGCATGTTTTATAAAAGCAAGACATCTCTATTTCTGACAATGCAATCATATCATTTTTGGAGAAAAATATCTTCTCAACAAAATATGTTTGTAAAGTACCACAACATCAAAGCCAGACTTAGTTCACATGTAAGGGAGGAAATAAAAAGATAAAGGAAGGAAGAAGAATATGATGGCTGTCAGTTTCATTTTACATGGCAGAATCAATCTTATGTGAGTTTTGGGACTGGTATTTCCAGCTGAGCTTATTTTTGGAGTTGGAGAGAAGCCAGTGAGCAGTGTTAGACACTGTCCTATATGCTAAGAAAAATACAGTGAACAAAACAAGTTCCCCATTGCCATGGTGCTTCCTCTGTTGCAGGACTGGAGATGAGTGAGTTGAAAAGAATATATGTATGATCTACCTTAAGTGAAGAATACAGATAATGGAATGCAAGGGAAGGTGTGCAAGGAAAGGTTATGAGAGTTTGCTCTGAAAATGGAGCATTCTGATCAGAGACAAAGGACTGAAGGGCAGAGGAACGAGCCCTGGAGCTGCATGAGGAAGAGCATTGATGCAGAGGGAATAGTGAGTCAAGAACAGGACAATACTCTGTGTCTCTGAGAAGCAACAAAGGGACCAGATAACTGGAGCTGTGTGAGCAAGGGAAAAAATGCTGGGATCCAAGTTCAAAGAGGGAGCAGGAGATGAGATACCTGAGAGTCTTTCAGTTGATTCTATGGATTTGAAATTTTAATCTGAGTGAACTGGGCAGCTATTTTAGGATTTTGAGCAGAGGAGAAATATGATCTAACTTTTGAGAGAGGGATGTGGTTGCTTTGTGGAGAAAAGACTCTTAGGGACGTGGTTTGAAGCAGAGAGGCAAGTGAGGTGGCAAGTGCAATAATAATTTGGGTGAGAAATCTTGAGACTCAGAAAGGAATGGTTGAGGCAGAGGTTGGAGAAAGTGGTTAAATTCTGGAAGTATTTTGAAAGAAGAGCAAACAGGGTAAAACAATGAATTAGACAGGAGACTAAGAGGGCAATATGATGATTTCAAGTCTCAGCCTTGAGCAACTGAGGCAATGATATTTTCATTATTTATTGATCCAGGGAAAGCTTTCCACAGGTGTGTCAGTGAGATGCCTATGGTGTATCACCGGGATTGAAATTTTAAAGGGGTGTTCCCCGGCAATGACACTTACACACCACATAAAATGCTTTACTTCTGATTGTTGATCCTCTCTTCCTTTTGAGTAGCACTGTTAAATGTGACCTTCACAGCAAGATCTAACACCTTCTAGATCCCTTCATCCAATAAATGATTGCATTTCACAGTGCTATCCTATGTTACATATTTCTACTTATAGTCAAGCATGCATTGAGTTTCCTCAATCAGATTGGAATTATCTCAAGATACGAATTTAAGTCTTATAACTCTATCAAATTATATGTAGTGTATAACTGATCTCCTACTATGAGTAAGTACATACTTACTATCTTCTGATTTAATCTTATTTATCCCAGAAGCTATCATATATTTTCAAGTCACAGAAGTACAATGTGATGAAGCATCATTTTAATAATATTGAAGGCAAACTGAGGTGATGTGGTTCAGGATAATGTTTGTGGTGAGTATATCAAGGTATGAAGCTTCCTTCCTTTCATACTTCACTTTTGTCTACTGTTCCATATGATCCAACTTGAGGTTGATCTTTGAGTACCCACCATGTGTGTATTAGCTTGTCATGCTGTGGAGGTTTCATGTTGCTGTGATGCTAAAAGCTATGCCACTGGTATCACAAATACCAAAAGGGCCACCCATACTAAACAGGTTTCAACTGAGATTCTAGACTGAGATAGACTAGGGAGAAGGAACTGGCAGCACACTGCTAAAATAATTAGCCTTTGAAAACCCTAAGGATATCAGAGAAATACTGCCAGATACAGTGTCAGAAAATGAGCCCCCCACCCTCCCCCGGCTTGAAGGCATTCAAGAAATGACATGGGAAGAGTTTCCTCCTTCAAATAGAGTAGGCCTTAATGACAGGAATGGAGTAGAGTCCCTGGGACCTCCATTGGCTTATGTGGCACTACTCAAAATGAGAAGAAACACAATGAAAAGAGATAATGTGCACAGCATAGTGTTAGGTAGTGTTTCTTGCTGTTGCACATAGGGTCACTATAAGTCAGATCTGATTTGACAGCACCCAACAACAACTGGGTGTATAGTTAATAATAACAATGACAATGATAATGACTTTCATACTCATGATGCAATGTAATAGGACCAAAAGTATTGTTATAACAATGCATCAGTATCTGTATCTAGTATTTGATTTTAGAGGAAAAGGAAATTTTACTTAGGAAAGAATACATTTAAATGGCATTTTTCTTATGAAAGGATAAGTATCCCAAACATGCCTCAACACAGGACTTTAACATTACTTTTCTATGTTCTTTGAACATTAGTCATCCATATGTAGTTTCTTCTTCCAGATATTTGCTCAAGTGACAACTCCCCCAGAGGCTTTCCTGATCTTGTTACATAAAACATTATTCAGTCTTGCTTCCCTACCCCACCCCCTCTACCTTTTATTATTATTTATAGAGGTTATAGAAGTTATAGAGGTTATTTATAGAGATTACAAATAGAGTACTATTTGTAATTTGTAATTTATCTTTTTACCTCTCTGTAATATTAACTCCTTGAGAATACAACCTTTGGTTCATAAATTGCTATATTCCTAGACACCAGAAAAATGCTGATATATACTAATTATATATTGAATGACAAGCTGAATGAAACATAAGTTTCAAGACTGGAAAAGTTGAACACAGAAGTGGTAAGATGCTTTGAAAAAAAATCCAGTCTACTGTTTGACTGGCAGATGAGTGGGGTCTTTAGGAGGGCTTTGAACATAACTAATCAATTGCCTTCCTTGGGTAGCCCAGAGGCTTTGGTTCAACTGTCTTTGGAACTGGAGAGAGCAAAGGTTTTCTTCCTTATAGTGCTGGTTTCTCAAGGACACCTAAGGAATTATGTATGCAGAATATACTTACTATGGGCCATCACTTACGTTGTTTGTCATGAAGGCCAGTGGAAGCTACTGGCTTTCTGGTAGCCAAGAAGATCTTGAACCTGAAGTCTTCATATACTTCTGAATTTATTTACCTTGTGATATGTCTGTTGTCTGTGGAAATGCTGACAAACAACTCTCCATGCTTTTCCCAAGGCAGAGCAGGAAGGCCATGAGTGGCTCTACTGTCAATTCCTATGTTAGCTTTCATAAAGTTCGAGGAAGAGCGTTGTGGCTCCATGTTTGGACCAAATTATATTAGTGAGTAAAGTAGCTGTATGAATAACAGTGGCAAGTCAGACAATGATCCCAGAAATGCATTGGAAATCAAGTGGAGAATGGTGGCCATGTATACACTGGCAAATGGTCCTCAGATGCACTTAGAAGATTCTGCTGAACTCCTCATTGATAGGAAATGGTATGGTAGGTTATAGGGATTGACGTCCCAAGGTGAGAAAACTAAGAGGCACTTGGGTTACAATAATAATACCAATCTCACATTGTTGGTGGAGCTGTAAGTTGGTCCAACCACTATAGAAATCAATATGGAGGTATTTTAAATAACTGAAAATAGATCTACCATTTGACCCAGCTATAACACTATCGGGAATTTACCCAAAGGGAGATGTGTCATCATACCACAGACACACCTGCATCTCCATGTTCAATGCAGCACTTTTCACAATAGCAAGGATATGGAATCAACCAAAGTGTCCTTCAACAGAAGAAGGGATAAAAAACCAATGGTATATATACACAATGGAATACTACTCAGCAATCAATGATAAAAGGCCATTCGCAGCAAAATGGATGGAATTAGAGAAAGTTATTCTAAGTGAACGAACACGAGCTCAGAAAGAGAAACACCACATGTTCTCACCCATATGAAGGAGCTGATTCAAAATTACAAGTAGGAAAAATCCTACTCAAAGGTCAGACCATAATAAAAGGC
>VMDO01004523.1:13429-71185 GCA_007922755.1 Pedetes capensis
TAAGAATGAGGTCAATATAAATGGACTAGAAATCGCATGTAATTGTTCTAACAAGATAGAAACAAAGACCACTACAGGAAAAGTTTCTATCTTAAACAGAAATGGAACCCAAGGACATATAGAAAAATACTATATAGTAAAAGATAGAGAAGACTTGGATGGGAAACTTAGATAGGAAGGGGGGAGGGGGAAACATAGGAGAGGGTAAGGGGTAACCTATATGAATAATGTTTATCAAATTGCATATATGAAAATTGTCACAATGAAAAGCATGTCAAAATGAATCACAACCATGATGTACATTAAAAATTTCTAATAAAAAATGGAAAAAATCCTATACGAAGATTGGATCATAATAAAAGAAAAAAAAGCTAAGAATGATATTATTATAGATGGTCTAGAAAATGCATGTAAATAGTTCTGACAAGGTAAAAAGAAAGTTCTCTGCAGGAAAAGTTTCTATCTTAAACAGAACTGGAACCCAAGGGTATATAGAAAAATATTACCATAAAAAGACAAGTAAATGGTAGAGAAGTCTTTGATGGCGGGGGGCGGGATGGGAGATCCGTACAAGAGGCTAAAGGGGAACCTATATGAATAATGTACAACAAAATGCATATATGGAAATGTCACAATGAAAAGCATGTCAGAATGAATCACATTAAGGTGTACATTAAAATTTCCTAATAAAAAATAATGGCAATACAAAAATTGGTTATACTACTCATTTAACAATCTGTGCCAGGCACTATGCTGATTTAATTTCATTAATTCTTTTTTTCTTTTCATCTTTATAGTGACACCTTTGGGTAAGTACTGTACTCTGAGCTGCCATATCCATATAACTAGGATAGACTTACTAGAAACCTGCAAGTTGTTATTTATATAATTATTATTTACCATTTCCTTGAGCTGTCCTAGGCTAGATACCATCTTCTCAAATGAGGATCCTCATGCTTATCAATTTGTCCAAGAGCTACAACTGAGTCACCTTCCCAATGAGAAAAAGAGCATTACACTAACACAAACAAAGGCTAATCTATTCCTGTTTGGCCATGAGAATCTCATCTTTGAATTATTTTTTTCATGCACATAAATAATTCCTTTGAGGTCAAATTTGGAAGCAGATTGGCTTGCAGTTTCTCATGTATTTTTTAACAATTAAAGACATGTTAAAGATTGGCTAGAAAATGATTATGCTATGTATATATACTCTTAGATTTTTCAGGATATTGTACTCAATCCAAAAGAGCATTTTAAACAATGAATATTCAATGACTTCAGCTTTATTTGACAGAAAAACAATGCAAATTAAATAGAATGAGGAGAAGTTGGGTCTACAATTTGATTCCTGTTCATATTTATTTACATGATTTGGCCTGTTCTCTTTGTTTTTTCCTCTGCCATTCCTCAATTCTTGTTTTTTTTTTTTCATTTTAGGATGTTTTTGTCCATTTAGTTTATTCTCCATTGATCTTTTATACCTCATCTACTTATGCCTCAATTAAGCATCAACCACTGAATCACTTGAGGCCATGTTGGTGACAGAAGAGCCTAGGAATGAAATTCTTCTTTAATTGTTAGACTATGTCCCTCTCTAGGATCTACATTATTTCCACTTAAAGACCATTATCAAGAACTAGTAACATGACATATTGAGATGCAAGTGTTAGTAGGAATCAATGTTGTTCTTGAAAAATCCAGTCTCACAGTGTGAAAGCTGACTGCTGAAAGTAAAGATGCCTAGAGGCAAATGATGGAAGCAGGCAGGTCCAACATCACACAATGTGTAATTTACTGGGGACTCACTGACCACAATCATGTGATCTCCAGCATAATTTCTGTCACCAAGACCATATTTTCTAACTACTGAGCCTTCTTTTTTGTTTCTCACCTTTGCATTCCAGTCACCAAGAATTATCAGTATGTCCTGATTGCATGTTTGATCTATTTCAGATTGCAGAAGCTGGTAAAAATCTTCCCTTTCTTCCCTTGTGGCCTTAGTGGTGAGTGCATAAATATGAATAATAGTCATACTAACTGGCCTGCAACCACAGTGCTCATTGGAAGCAAGGATGGCTAGACTGCATCTTATATATTTCATATTTCATGACATGTAGTCAGGAGAGACCAATCCCAAGAGAAAGACATCATGTTTGGGAGAGTGGCAGGTCAGAAAAAAAAAAAAAAAGGATAATCCTCCTCCAGATGGATTGACACAGTGTCTGCAACAATGGGCTTAAACATAAATAAGATCCTGTACCTAGCACAGAATAGGGAAGTATTTCAATCTGCTATACATAAGGTCTCTATAAGTCGGACTGGACTGAAAGGCACCTAACAATAACAACACTGAAAACAACAACAACATTGAGGAAAGCACATCTTGGGTGCCAGCAACACCAATGGACACCCATGCCCCATGAAAGAAGGAAGGCAATTATGCAGTGAGCTAGACAGAGGTGGACTTCAGACAACAGACATATATGTAGCCTTTCTCAGAAACTATTAACATGTCCAAAATCATTGAAAAACATTCTGGGCATCGACAGCTAGTACACAAGTGCTTGCCTGGCTGTCTTAATGACTTTGTTTTTTCTATAGGGCTTGGAATGTGTGCTAGGGTCACCTAGCAGACATGATGGCTATCGTCCTATAAAGCTACATCCCTAGGATAGTCTCTGATTAAGTAGTTACTTCCTATCAACAACTCTAAACTATGCAAGAGAAACATAAAATCTTTTAACAGTTGTTTTTGTATGCCACATATAAACTATGATCTCTGAGAAGTTCCCAACTTTCTTTAGCCTTATTTCTGAGCTCTGAGCCCTCACCAGAATCTCCTAACTGCTCCATTTACTTGAATACAGGCTTTTCCTAATATTAACTTCAGAATGCTTTGAATTGCTACTTATCACTCAGTTCCAAAGCTATTTCCACATTTTCAGGTTCTTGTGTATCAACAACTCTACTTGTAAGTATCAATTTTATGTCTTGGTCTGTTTTCTGTTACTATAACAAAATACCTGAGATTGGATGATATTTAATAATAGAAATCTGTTTTGCTTTTAGTACAAGAGGATGGGGAGTCCAAGAGCATGACACTGGCATCCTCTTGACATCTAAGAAGTGCCTTCTTGCTGCATCATAACATGGTTGAGGGCATTACATGGCAAAGCAGAGCAGCATGCTATCTCTACAGTCCTTCTTCCTGCTCATATGAAGTCACTAATATGATCATGGGTCTCCATGACAATATTTTCTCAACTAATCATAATTAACACCTATAGGACCCACTTCCAGATGCCATTGACTATGAATTTGAGCATTATATTTCCAACATGTGAATTTTTGAAGGACACAGTAAACCCATAGCATCAATTAAATATGTTAAGATACATAAAGAAAGCCTATGTGTGTGAGAAATAGAGCTAGGTAGCCATGGAAGCACTGAGAAGGGACTTGTGGTGGCAATATGCAACAAGTTCCAGGAATGTACTGGCATGTGAAAAGGCACTGTATTCGGTAAATCTAATGGATAACATCCTGTCCACGGCTAAATGTTCAAGTCATTTAGTCTGTCCAACAGCTGACAAACGATCTGACTTCATACTCAACAAAAAGTGATCTAAGTAAGATTTTTCTGAGAGATTTATGCAGATAAGATGCACTGATCAAGGTGATATGCATATTTCATACTTTAAGATAATCATATTTCTCAATATAAAATAACACATTAAAAAAAAAGATAGACCAGTCTAGTTTGGTGAATGCATCCTTGTTGTTCAGCCAAACTAAAGTTCAGAGTTAATAAATGTAAGCACCAAATTCTGGATAAATTGATTAAGTTAGTGAATGCATGCTTTTTGAGAGATAACTCAATTTTATTAAAACCTCTTCTGTATCTTTGCAGTGCAGACAGTAGGGCTTTTCTTTATTCTTAAATCTTAGAAAAACTTTGACCATCATGTCATACTAAGGTTAATTTCCTAGCTGAGAAAAGTAAAAAGAAAGATTAATATTTTCAATCTGGTAGGTCAAGAATATGAACAAGATACAAACTTTATTCCTCATTCAATTTTACTCTTTAGAAAAATATAAATTAACTTTACACACATTTAACCAGCAAATGTATTCATGAATATATTTTGTATGCTATGTAAAAGTAGATAGCAGCAATAACTATAACATTTTGCCCACATTAGTCCATCAAACGAATGTTTCCTTTATTGTCAGTTTTCTTCCTCTGTCAAAATAGAATCACTTTGTTAAGTAAAGTTGCTAAGTTTTTTTTTTTTTTTTTTTTTAGCAAAACCATTACTGTATAAGTGAAAGTAAACATTGTTGCAGTGGCTTTTGTTATATTGAAGTAGAAGTATCCCTTTTGAGTTGTAACAGGGTCTAGTTACTGACACTTCTAGCTGTCAGGACCTCATATGGTTTAGGGGACTACTCTGGATTGTGATGTCTAGTTCATGTCACAGAGGAGAGAGAAAGTTTGAGTAATCACAGTGTATGTTATAAAACAGCTGCACTGAGCTGAGCACTTGTACACCAGAGACAAGTGTGTGCCCCAGAATAGCCCAGTCCTGGGTCTCCAATCCAATCATTCCCATCATTAGTGGGAACCCAACTCCCTCAAACTTTTCATCACTACTAGTCACCTCAGAGACCCACACAGATTCATTTGCCAAAATGTCAGTGATTTTACTATCATGATGATGGAAATCAAACTTGGTCTCTAACTATTCTATTAAAAACCCTGGAAATGCCAGTATCCAAACACTGGTAGGTAAGATATCGCATGACTCTCATGTGATGGCTTGCATTTTGAAACTCTATAAGAAATCCATGTAGGGAATTCATATGTGGTGTAAATTGGGAAATGTAGCAATTTAACTTTCAGTCAGGTGTGTAGAATCTCAAGTTCTAGTCTTGTCTTGTATTATCTAGAAACTTAGCTGCAAATTTATTTTGATACTCAAAAACCTCTACTATTTATTCTCCTCAACAGCTTGAATAAGATTTTCTATAAGAATTTACTAATAGGAATCTACATGAAAGGCTAGGGATGAGGAATAATGTTTTCTTAATATCTTCCATGTCATGGATAGTACATACTAGCTGCTTTGACTTCCCTGGCAACTCAGTTAGATAAGTGAACTTATTCCCATTTTCAGAAAAGAAATTTGAGCTTCAGAAGGGCCTGAGGTTTTGTAAAAAGCTAACAAACTTTGTGACTCTGAATTCATGTTCTTTCCAGAATATAAATTTGAAAATGAACTCAAGTAATTGTTGTAATAACTTTATATTTTAATTTTAGGATCAATGTTAGGGATTATCATAACTTAGAATTTCTGATCAGCATGTGATAATGAATACTCTGGTTAGGAGGAGGACAAACTGGTTGCACATGCTATAAAACAACCTTGGTGGATATAGAATTATTGGAAGGGTGGAGAGAGATGTTCTAAGGGAAGGGAGGTGCTGCCACAGGTAAGGCTGGTAAAGGGATGTGCTATGCCATATGGAGGCCTTCGAAGTTTTGAGTGTAAGGAGAGATCAATAGCATGATCTAATTTGTGCTTCAAAGAAGATGCTGGAAACCAGAAAACCAATAGTTTTCCAATAGTTGGGGCAAGAGCTAATGAGATTTCCAATAAATTCAAGTCATTAGTCTAAATGAATTTATCTGGGGGAAAAGGTACTTATTGAGACAATAAAGCAGCTTACAGTTGAAGCAATCAGGTCATATGCTTTTTAAAGAAAATCTTTTTATTTTCAGATAATAAAGATTCATAGAAAATTGTAGAAAATGTAGAGGAGGCAATATAAACTCTTCATGTAGCTTTCCTTAAGGTTAAAAAATTGTGTGACTATAGACAAGGAGGGGTTTGTGTTTAGTTCAATTGCTAGAGCACTGCTCTGCACTCTCTGAGGACCTACATTGGAGCCCACCACAAAAAAAGGGAGAAGAAACTGGTAGCCGACTCCTGAAACTATCCTGAAGCAATTAGCCATTTAAAACCCTATAAGGGTTGCTGTAAGTCAGATTTGACTCAATGGCACCTAACAAACACCTATAGGTAATAGACAATGTCCTTTTGAAAGAAAAATGTAAATTTATCCACGACTTCACACTGTATTCCAAATTGATCATAATTATACACAAGTTCAAAGTGATTATGATAACTTAAAAATAATATCATAAAGTCTCCACAGGAAAATATAGTTTAAAATCTTGTGTTCCAAAATAACCTTTTAAACATTACATACAAAAATAACATAAAAAGAAAACCAGGTTATAATTCACATCTTTTTCAAGTATTGTTATGCTGAAGTACGAACAACCAACTAGGAAAATGAAGAGTCTGACTGTTGCCCAAAAACCTATATGTGATATTTCAGACTCTAGCATAGGCAATTATGAAAGCTCTGCCTGGCCCATCTAATGGGAAAAGTGTCATTTCCCACAACAGACTTGGTGAATAACCAGTGCCTTGCAGTTTGGAGGGCAAGTTCAGTCAAAGATATAGTGCTCTCTGGCCATTCTAGAGGGAAAGAAGGACAATAGGTCATATCTAAACACAATTGCAACCTGCAAGCAGCAAGGATGCCACAGAGGAAAGCTCCTTCAAATTTTGAGGTCCTGTGCTATTGGGTGTTTCCCAGACAGGGAGGCTGATGAATTCTTCTGTGAGGAAATTTTCACCTAAGGAACTTTAAGATCAAAAGATGTGCAATGATAAACAATAGGAAGATAGGAGGAAAAGTTATTGAAGGCCACAGGGAGAGCATGAGAAGAGACCTAGTGGAATGAGTAAGTACAGACAAGGTCATGGAAGGGCCAGCTGACGTTGACGTTCTGGAGCACGCAAAGGAAGGAGTGGATTCCCAATTATGAAATGGTGCTAAGAAGTTAGCTATTCGTCAAGCCATATTTGAAGGGACTAGAATGTGATATAACCAGAGTGTACACATAATAAAAAAGTCCCCAAATTTACCTGCATGTAAAAACATCAGGATCAGTTTTGTGTGAGCATATGAGACATGAGTATTCCAAAGACCAGGTAAAACTTTTAATTTTATTTTTTATTTTGGCTTGGGACTCCCTTGCAACACTTGATTCATCTGTCAGCCCTTCTTTATGAAGCCCAGAGCAAAGTACTTGATGTTTTCTCAGTGTGGTAGCCTTTCTTCTTAGTAGGCTGAGATTCTGTTCACATGTCTTTCCCCATCCTCATGCCCCTCCTAAGAATTACTGACACTTAGCTCTTTTCCAGATTAAGAAAACCTCTGCCTGTAGCATTTCCATAATCCCTGTATTTACTCTTTCACCAAAAAAGTCCTCCTACTATTTTTCTTTACATACTGTATGTTAATTGTTATTTGTTTCTGTCTCCGAGTATGTGATAGTATGAGAAAAATTAGAGTATTTTTACATTTATTTCAATACCATGTATTGTCATGATGTCTGGTATGTTTTGAATGAATGAAAATTTTTCTGCACATATACTAAAGATTTGTTCCCCATAATTATCAATTCAGCAGATTCCTGTTTTAATACATTAGGGAATGGAGACATTCTGATTGATGTACTTACCATAGATTATCTTTTTATGACTGTATCTAAGACAACTTTAATAATTTTTATTCTTAGACTGATGTACTTACTCTAGATCATCTTTTAATGAATATATCTAAATTGACTTTAATAGTTTTTATTCTTAAACTAAACCACGCCTTTTAACTTATTTAAAAATTTTCTTTCTCTGTGTGGTCATATTTGCCTCAGGTTTGCACTCCCAGACAGAATCAACCACAGATCCTGATAAATAGCTAATGAGTCTCAGTTGTTAACTCCTTTTGAAAAACAAGAGGGCAGAGTTTATAATGTGAGGTTTTACATCTAATATTTTGCCAAATTCTTCTATCTCTTGCTCACAAGGTTGAGTATCCACATAAGAACATTTTCTCATCTTATTCCCAGAGTTAACTTGAAATAGAAATTTAACTCAAATTTTGTTACTGACATACCTGCTTTTGCTGTTCTTAATAAATGCAGTTGTTATTTCTAAGCCAGTTGTTGTAATTATATTTTTGTTGGCTTTCTTCATTCTATTTCTTCTCCAGATGGTCCATAATTTAGGTTTTGGCTTCTCTCCTAATATCAAACTATAGGAATATTACACCATCCTCTTTTAAAAACAAATCTCAATCAGTTTTTTATTTGCCAATGGCTAGAACTTTAAAAGTCCTCCTCCTGGGGCCTTTCATATCTCAATGATTTCATTATGGAAGAGAACCCTGTGGGAGATTGTGTTTTTCATTTGAGACTGAATAGCATTCTGGCAAAACTCTGATACCATGGATTAGATTTTGACATCCTTACTTTTATATAAAACATATAAAAGCATTCTCCTGTGAAACTTGTGCTGAATTAAAACTCATGAACTACCTGACTCACAATAACATTACCTGGGAAAACAAGACTATTCTTTGTAAAACAAATGGAATAATGATACTCAGTGGGAGGCTGTGAAGAATTTGCTACTTATGCTGAGTATGTATCTAGATAGTAAAGGACATCTGTGTCCATGTTCATTTGCTTTAAACAAAGAAATTCAATGAAAGTGTATCAATTCTCTATGCTTCACTTTCCTTTTCTTTTAAAAAAGAAAAAAATAATACTTGTCCCTTTTTTCCCCTAAGAAGGAAATGAATTAGTTCACATAAGCACTTAACGATAGTCACTGACTAAAAAAAAAGTTCTAGCAATGTTTAAAAGTTTAACTATTATAATTATTAGCAGTAGAATTATGTAGCTATGAATTTGAATTTGATATACTGTGCTATTAACTATGTTTTCATTAAATGCTAGCTATAGATACAAAATTACTCAGTGATTGTATATAATTAGTGGGGATTGCCGTTGGTGATTATATTCCCATTTCTCTTTTAAAGAAAATGAATAATTAGAAGCAAAATCACATATAGTTCTTTTTAACAGTCAGCTAATTTAACAAAGTCCATGAACAGAAATGTTATAGGTTTAAGTGCACTCTCCATGAAAATTTCAACTTAACAATGAAGAGATAGCTGGAAAACAAGTGGAAGCTTCTGGCAGGAGACAAAGGAGGGAGTAAAGAAAGAGAGTGGAGTAAAAAAGCTCACATGGCTTACAGGAGATTAGCTACATGAAAACTTCTAGGAGAAGGGTTTCTTGTCACTGTTAATATCATCCTGACACCTTATAATTTCACTTCAGAACTAGTCTTCATGGCTAGAGACAACCTTCTGTCACTCAAAGAGATGTCTCCGTCTGAGAGGTAACACAGATGACAGAGTTATTTTTGTGTAATATAGTCAACTATAGGTGACTCTAATGGTGAATATGGAGTATACAGCCCAGTCCTGTTTATCAGTGTACACCCTACATCTTGCATGGTGCCTGGCCCATTTATTGAACTGGAACAAAATCACTATTTGTGGATTGAAAGCGTGAAAGGAAGAATGTGAAAGGGACTGAACAGCATATAATTCTAAATGCTTATACATTTTGCAAGTTAAACATCTTAAGTACAAAGACAGTGGTTCTGAACCTTAAATAAGTCATCTTGGAAACTTTAAAGGAGCCCTACTTCTCAGGTTGTCCCCAGACCAATTATATAAAAATTTCTGGCAATGGGATCCAGGAATCAGCTTTAATCCTAATTTTTCTAGGTGTTCTCACCAGGAAGCCAATATTGACAACCTCTGGCCTAAACCAGAGCCAGTAGAACATAACAAATATGATTCAAAAGAATCAAAGACAAACTTCCAGTCTGGAGTCAGACCACTCTGCCCTCCTGACACCCATATGACCAATGGAATATTATTTAGCCTTGAAAAGAAGAAAACTATGCCATCTATGACAATGTGGATGTCTGTGGAGGACATTGTGCTAAGTTCAATAATCCGGTCTCATATAGAAAAATACTGGATGATTTCACTTACATGTGACTCTAAGAAGTCAAACTCATGGGAATGGGAACAGAAAGCAGACCAGTGTTTGCCAGGGGCTAGTCGTTGGAACTGGAGAGATGTGGATCAAAGAGTACAAACTTTCAGTCATAAGAGGAATCACTTTTCGAGATTTAAAGTACAGTGTGGGTGATGATGAATGAATAAATGAGTTTTATTGGGATAATTATTATACAATGTGTATGTATAATGAATCATCATACTGTAAACCATGAATATTTATAATCTTTATTTGTCAAAAAAATTTACTGACACTAAAGCATAAGATTGCCTTATGGAGGAGCATTATTGCTGATGAATTTGGTTTCAAGTTCTTTCACATTTATATAACTCTCTATCTCCATAGTTTGGGAAGAATAATGATTCACTTAAAGCCATATGTTGAAACTTTATTTACTCCACTAGGGCCACCCCCACACCATTAACATGATAGCTTGCCATTAGCACTGATATATTAGATCCTGCTCTGAGTTCCCTTTAATATTCAGGAGTATCCTACCTTATGGTTTTTCAATGCCTATTGACATAGAGGCTATCCTTTCCAATTTCTGGCATCCTGTATTGTAGCAAATTTAACAATCATAATGAAACTAAATGAAAGCACATGCAACCTCTAACCAGAAGTCAATCTCCCATTACCTGCTACCTCTTTCAGTAGGGGTTTATTCATTTGGGTCTCATCCTTAACATCCCTGTCTTGTCCACACCTTCTGCTTTCTATTCTGAGGAAAATAATGTCACATATTGCTGACTTGGCTCAATAAGGCTTGAGAACATAGAAACCATTAATATTTCTTTCCTTTATTCAAGAAACATTCACTAACACTTCCTAGCCTGCTTTATAGAGCTTGTATTTTTTAATTTTGTAATATGGGGGGATTGAACCCAGGGGCTTGTACATACTTTACAAGTGCTCTACCACTGAGCTGTACTCCTAAAGCCGTGTGTGTGTGTGTGTGTGTGTGTGTGTGTGTGTATATATTTGTTTTTAAGGCAGAGTCTTGCTAGGCATGGTGCCTGTGGCCTTGAGGTTGTGATCTTTCTGCAACCTTGGAGCTTGTATTCTAATGAGAAAGAAAGAAACAAAGTCAATTATTATAATGTAGAATATTAAGATGACAAAAAGTGCCAAAGACGAGAGTAAAGCAGGCTGGGGAGGTAAAGGGTATCGGTAGTTATATATGGATGTGGTCAAAGCAATTTGATAGAAGATGGTTAAGGAAACCACCACTAGGAAACATAATATGATAGTAAAAAATCTGAATGCAATTAGGGAGTGAGTATTCTTGGCAGAAGTAATAGTAGGCGCATAGACTGTGATGCAATGGTATGCTGGCATTTTTAAAGACAGATAAGAAATTCAATGTAGTTGGAGAACTTAACATGGAACAGACTAGTAGGAGATACATCAGTGGGGAGCACCTCATGAAATCTTTATAAAAATTCTTGTAAAGGACTGTGGTTTCTACTCTAGGGAAGATGAGAAGCCTCTTAAGGCTTTGGTGTGTTTTTCGTTTTCCTTGTAGGGAAAAACACTAGGCTAACTTTTAACATCATAACTTAGCTTTGCCTATGTTTAAGCTCCAAACAATTGGAATTATCTGTTGTTGTACAATAGAACAAAACACTCCCTGACACTGTGCCATGCTGGGCAGTCTGTCAGTGCTTCTCTGCTATTCATAGGGTTTTCAATGACACATTATTTTGGGGCTTTGGGAGTGGGCTACCAGCTCCTTCTCCTGTTTATGTGGCACTGAAGATAGAGCTTAGGGCCTCAGAAAGCGCAAAGAAGCACTCTACCAACTGAGCTACACCCTAGCCCTGGTATTATCTAAGATATGCACTTTCATGTCCTTTTTCTTTTGTTCATTACTAGGCCTATTATGTGCATCTGAAGTTCATTCATTCACGTTACTCTATACTTTTCAATTTTAATTATAATTCTACTATATATAGATAGCCTGCAGCTGTAGCCCTGTGGCATCCGATCCCGTCAGATCTCCGAAGCTAAGCAGGGTCGGGCCTGGTTAGTACCTGGATGGGAGACCGCCTGGGAACACCAGAAGCTGTAGGCTTGGGAGAAGGACCTGGCAACCCCCTCCCAAAAATCAATCTGCCGTTGAAAACCCTATGAACAGCAGAGAAGCACTGACAATAGAGTTTCTGCTGTTGTATAGAGGGTCACTATGAGTCGGATACCGACTCGACACCACCTAACAACAACGGCATATATAGATATGGGCTAGGGTTTAGCTCAGTTGGTAGACTGTTGCTGTGAACTCTCTGGGGATCCAGATTCAATCTCTAGCCCCACAAAATTGGGAGAAGGACATGTCAATCCATTCCAGAAGCAATCCCAAAACAATCAGCCATTGAGAACTCTATGAATAGCAGAGAAGCATTGACATAGTGCCCAGCATGAAACAGTGTCCGGAAATGTTTCGTTCTGTGTTACATAAAGTTACTATAAATTGGACTGGACTTGATGGTACCTGACAACAACAGTATATCTAGATATATAAGTGGATCCTTGGAGATTTTGTGATATGTGCTGTTATGAACATTCTCTTTGGTGTCTTCGTAAGCATGTATCTGTGTGGCACATTTACTACAAGTGAAATATATTGTTTATAGGTTCTGTACAGTTCACTTTTGGTAATGCATGCAATTCAGTGTTTTGGCAATGACTGGGAAGCCCAACATATGAGACATGATTGTGCAAATATTGGTAGGGCACAGAGATGGAAATAATGACTCCCAAGTTGGTCTGATTTAGAAATTAATAGAGGGCCAAAGAAGGGTTTCAAGAAGTAAGTGACAAAATCAAGATTATTTTTAAATAGATCATTATGGCAGTTTTGTGGATTTGATTTGATTTGAAAGGAAAAAAAAATCAATCAGGGCACAACTGTAGTTGTCCAGAGAAGAAAATATGAGAGTCTGATTGGTGACATCTGTCAGAGAGACAAGGAGGAACAGTAGCTTTGAGAAAAACTTAGGAGATGAAATTCAGGCCTTGGGAAATGAAAGATGAATAAAGGGAAGAGAATAGTCAAATATTCTCTGTACCGTAATTTGGGCTACTGCATTGGTTCAAGGGTCCAAGACAGAAGCAACCAGAGAGAAATTTAGGAAGGAAGTACTAGAAATGTTGTGTTCAAGATGTTAAGAGAAATAGGAGTTGAATATTAGTCTACCAGGTGCATTAACATAAAAATTTAAAGCCAGAGCTCTTGCTATGGCTGGAGATAAGAGATTTAAGGATGATTTGCAGATGTGTATTTCAGAAACCACAAGAGTTCTAAGATGACTTGAAAAATCCTGTGGAATCAGAGAAGCAACAGCTTAGGATAGAAACCTGAGGAACCACAACATTTTCAGGCTGGGCAGGGGAGGAGGCAACCACAGGACAGGAAGTGGGTGGAGGCAAGAGAGCAAGTAGAGAGTTTTCCAGAGACAAATGTGCTGACAAATGAAACAAAGAATAGATCTATGCAAGATAATGACTGAATGATAGCTATTACTCTGGACAGCTAGGAAATTATTGCTAACTTTAGTGACAGCTTTGTGCTTGAATTATAGGGGCAGGTGCCAATTAAAAGTTGACAATGAGTGCATGGCTAAGTGGAACAAGGTAAAGTCTATCCATTCATGAGTTTGCATAAGAGAGCAAAAGATGACAGAGATGAAACTAGAAGAAGATATGGAATCATAAAAGGTTGCTTGATTATCCCTTCCCATTTTTTAATTTTTAAACTTAGGACAGGAGAACACAGGGCATTTATTTGATAGGCATGAACCAGAATTGTGTGAAAAGCTAAAAATACAAGGGAGATGGTTGGAAGAAATGTTCCTCAAAAAGCAGCTGAGACAGTTGGCATGGTTCTTAGTATCCAGATACTGTCTTTGGTGAATTGTTATTTTCATATGCACCCAATTTCACTCGTCATGTGCCCTGGATGAATCTTTAGGTGCTACTTTGTTCTAAACCACCTTATTTACCATGGTATGATAAAATTGATTGAGCATGCTCCCACAGCCACGGCAATGTGTTACACTTTATATGCTATCTATAACTGGACAACAATGCCTCAAGTTAAAATATTTGCTCAACTCATAGAATGGAAACTGAGGCTCTGAGTGGTATAACTAAATAGCGTATGACAACATTGAGTAAATAGCTGTGCCAGGATTTAAACTCTGCTCAGAGTGGATTCCAAGTCTATGCTGTTTCCACTAAACCATGACAACTCCCACAATGTTTACATTTGAATTTATGTTATCCTGATAAAGATCTCACAATGACCATTCCCCTTCTGAGCTGATGAAGGAAGTAAAGCTAGTTGTCCAATACATCTGCCTTTATATCCTGTGAGTCTGGTGAGCCATCCATAATGATAATTGTCCCTTGACACACTAAAGCAGATTCAGCTTCAATAAATCAAAGAACAGTTCCTCTGTCCCTTCAAACCATCCATAGGAAAGTAGTTGATGGATGTATTTTCTGAGCGCTGCTTATTACTAGTTATTAGCAAGAAAGGCAGAAGGGTTGGGTATTTGAAGTGGCTTTCTAACAAAGAACACTACCAGCTTTAATATGTAATAAACCATTGTATTACTTTTATAGCTTCAAGTCTATTTGAGTTTGGCTTGGTCGGATTTTTTGCTAATATACTTTGCAAACAATCTGTATTTTAAGTAAGTACCTTTTAAATTTCATGGCTGTTTATTTATTGAAGCTTTTGGAAGTGAAAAGGGAGGACTATATATATATGAATCATGACATTAGAGCGAGAATGTTCTCTGCCCCACACAAATTGTACATAGTACAGAGAGTCACCCTCCTTTGAGGGCGACAGGCACGTTTTACCAAAGATGCTCCTAAGGAAATTCATGGGTCCAAATGTGCTTTTTCTGAAAAAGAAAATAATGTTTAGGAGATCCAAGCTGAAAACAAATACTGACCATTTTCCTTGAGTACCAGAAACAGCAACTCTCATCGTACCACTCAGCCCCAAGGTGTGACAAAGGGGTGTGTGTGTGGATAGGCATGGGCCTCAGGGTACTGACCTGAGGGCATCATTTTAGCTGACACTTTTCTAATTCTCTTTTGGATCCTGTTTTTTGATTTCAGAAGAAATGAAATTGCTGAATGAGATATCATTCAGCTGTGTTTATTCTATTCCTTATAAAGTAATAACAGACTTGTATTACACCTTAATATTTTAAATTAAATACTCACAGGAAGTTTTGTTTCCCTTATTATTGTCTAATGTATACTTACACTGTACTAACGCTTTTGTTGTTGTTAGGTACTGTTGAATCCAGTCTGACTCACAGCGACTCTATATACAGCAGAACGAAACATTACCTGGCACTGTGTCCGGCCTGGCACTATGCCTGACAGTGCTTCTCTGCTATTCATAGGTTTCTGACAGCCATTTGTTTTGTGAGTGGAATGTGAGGTCCTTCTCCCAAGCCTACAGTACCCAATATTTCCTGGCAATCTCCTTTCTAAGGACTAATGAGGTCTGATCTTGCTTAACTTCTGAGATCAGATGAGATTGGATGCCAGGGTGGTATGACTGTGGACATACTAACACTTTTACTTTCCCTTAATTCATTCATTTACTAAATAATTGGTGCCTGTTCTGTGCTATGCTTTTAACATATAGTGCTGGATCAAATCAATTGAAATCTTTTCTTTGGGAGTATGTAATACTTGTTAGGCATAAACTTTTAGCAAAGATATATATATATATATATATATATATATATATTATATATATATATTATATATATATTTATAATATATATATAATATATATAATACATATATATTTTATATATAAATATATATATTACATATTACATATACATATATATTACATATATATACATATTACATATATATATTACATATATATTTTATATATATAAATATATATATATATATATTTATATATGTAATAAAATCACTGTGGCAAAGCCTAAGAAGTGAGGAGAAAGTATGGAGGGAGGTAACTTCTATTCCAAAAGACTTCCTTGAGGAATTCCACATTTAGAATGAAGGCTGAAGTAGAGGGTTAACCAGGCCAACAGTTAACAGTGACAATTTCCTGAGTTACTTGACACAATACTCAGGAGAATCACATTTTTAATGAAATGAAACTACATGTTTTGTGGTTTTCTGGAATATGCATGAGGGAGGTTTGATGAAAGATGAAAATAAACATTCATTGAAGAGACTATAGTGTGCTGGAGACTTTCCACATCCTATCTCATTTACTCACCACAAGCCACTAATGTTGGTGCTGTGATTCCCATTCTAAATATAAGAAAAATGAGGTTCAGACCCAGTAAATAGATTAGCTAAGGCAAAATCTCATGGAATTGATTGTTTGAGGAGGCCAATTATTTCTATCTTCAGCATTGTCCAAAATGTGTTCTGCTAAGACTTGGCTCCATGAGATATGAGTTAGTATTAAACACACACACACACATACACACACACACACACACACCCCTACCAGAGAGAGAGGGGGGGGTCTTATGCATATATATGTGTGTGTATGTAAATATCTGGGCTTTCTTGGTGAAATATTTTTGACAATTTGAAGGTAAGCAATGCTGTAACCCAATGTATGATACCAACCAAGTTGTACTGTTGATCTCCAAGAAGGATGCTGGGAGTTTAGAGGTTTGGTAAATTGCATCCTACTCCAGACAAAGTTCAAAATCAATTAAAATATATACATAAGAATCAGACAAATGACAATAGGTACATACCCTTTGTTACCCAAACAGAGTAATTAAAGAGCTTAGCTTTATATTTGTGGCCCTGATTGGCTCCCTGACATTTCACCTCAGAATTAGACAGACTTACCAGCTAGTTACAGGCAAGGATGGACAACATGAGGGCCTTAAGGATATAGACACAGAGATAAGAGTAGATCTTTTCTGTGAAGATGCAGATATGTAAACAGGACAGAAAACTTGGTTAACTGGAGTATAATCAGCTCTTTTTCCCAAATACATTAATCAGAAAACTACCAATGATACTTTCTCAGGCAGTGGAAAGAGGCTGGGGGTATTTTTCTGAAAGAAATCTCTCCATGTGGAACCATGAATGCAGAGAGAAAGGAAGGTCTCTACTTTCAAGAAGCAGAATGCAGCTCAGAACTTTTATGATGCTATCCTCTGGTCAAGACTACTTAATAGTTCTCTCTAAGGCATCGTAGTATGGAAGATCTAGTTCTGAGCATGGTGATTGCTTGTCTTGACATTTCTGATAGTCACATTGTCTGTCTCCTATGGTACTTTTCCAGTGGCTTCCCACCCTTCTGGGAAAACTGGTGATGAAAACCTTGGCTAAAGTAAGAAGAAGGGATCATTTTGTAGCACAGATTACTAAATTATTGCACATCCATTTTCTCTAGGAAATTTAATTAATTATTGAGTAAACATGGCTTCCTATTGATTCTATGTTGATTACTTTCTAATATGAAAAATGGAGCCATGCCATAATGTCATTTGAGCACAGAAGATGGGAGGCTCTATGGTGGAACTAATCAAATAAAGAATATTGGCATTTTTTCAGAACAATGGTGTCTGTCTTCATGAGAAAGAGAGTTTCAACAATCTTAAAAATAAACAAATTGAGGCCGGAAGGAAAAGTCATATCAGCAACAAGGTTTGAGTTACATAAAAGACTTCATTAGTCATTGATCTTTCCCATGATAGTGGAGTGCCCCTGAAACATCATTAAAGTCTATTTATCATAAATGACTATTCTGAATCAGTTGTAAATGTTCTGTGTAATCCTTGATTTTCAAATCAAAGAGAAAGTAATAAGAATTCTTTGCTATTATGCAAACTAAATATGCTCCTTTGGAAATTTGTCTTGGGCAGAATCTTTCTACCAAGATTTTTTGCTTCTGTGTGTATTGAAAGAAGTATTGTAGCACCAAAATGAATAAGTGAGAGAAAATGTCATATCAAATTTACCAGGAATACAAAAGCAGTGGCTTCATTGACTGAAGGTTTTTTTTGAGTTTGTTTGGATAATTTTTACATAGAACACTGCATTCATTTCTTAAATGACAGTGTACCGTAACCTTACTAGGAGGCAAAACCTACAGATAAAGGTAAAATAGCACCTCATGGTTTTTATAAAAATATATGTTGAATGTTCACTTTAAAACCAAGACTAAGTACACAAATTCACTTCCCCTTCAGTTATTAGATTGCCATCTTCATCTTATCCTTTACTAAAATTAAAATGTCAGGAAAAGTATGAAATGTTCTTGCTGGAACTTTATTTCTACTAAGAACTACTCAACAGTTTTATTTCTCAAAGATTATCACTGGAACTACGTGGTTCTTATAAAGTGAAAGGGCGATATAAGTAGTAAACTTATTCCTTTCTAGCTAAAATGTACACTAGGTCCAAGGTCCAGTTATATACATTTTCCATGACTCTAAGATATTTTGGTCCAAAGTGAAAGAACTCTCATGAAATTCAAACATAATTTAAAATGAATAATTTGTGAATCCTAAATTGTACAGTTTTTAAAGAGGCATTATTTATTTGGAACAGGAAGCAAACAGCTTCCTTTCCCTAAGAATTCTACTTTTTTAAAAATTGTAACAACATCACCATCAATACGTGCATTAAAACTACATGGAAAACATTCTGAAAAATTATGTATGCCATAACAATTAGATAATTAGATATTAATAATTATGAATAATTTAGCATAGGTAAACTCATTGAAATCATTCTCTTGTAATGTTCTTTCATTCATTCTCTTTCCAACCTTCTATGTATGGTTAATTTTGCTATTTTATGTAGTGAATAGAATATGCAATATGGTTTTAATATCTTTAATATAGATCAAAGTTCTCAGCTCCACTTTTCCTGAGGGCTTCAAATCTCATTAATTCTTCTGCTTCATGTGATTTTGTAATGCATTTGGTTAGTATAAACTTCTGCCAATTCGAAAGCCAACATGTTCTTTCCTCTTATTTTCAGTTCCCCGATTTTTTGGGGAGAAAATAGATTGCCTCTGAATTCTCTAGCTTATTTATCTCTAAAACCATACTTTACTTTTATACTTTTGAAGTCTTATTCTTTTGGACCTGGGACGCATGTGTCCTGATGATGATTCTATGTAAGGTTTGGCCCACCGAAGGTTGTTGGTGGAGAGTTTTTCACATTATATGACTCTTTGGAATCTGTTAGGGGCACTGAGCCTGTTCCTATGAGCAAGTCAACACACACATTTGCTCACTGATTTACTATGTCACCAAAACTTAACACAAAACAGATATGTTTAAAATATTTGAAGTCAGTGAGAATATATATTTCTGACTTTTTAAAAAATATGGATTTGATATATATCTGGAAAACAGTTGAAATATAATCATTCAGGCAAGTAGAATAACTAGAATTCACTAAAAATAGTTGGTATTTAAGAGTAAACTATATAATTAAGTGATTGGGGAGATTTACTTATCATAAGGTGCACTCATAGACTAATTTATGAATTACTTGAAATGTATGTATGTTAAATCAAATGAATAGATATGGTTTTAAAATTAGTAATATTGATAGCATATGATGATGTCTTTAGGTCTGTTCATTCACAGTGAGTAGTAAAGGACTGACTCCAGTAAATACACCTTTACTCATCCAATTGTTTCAAAGTTAAAGAAGAACTAGAACAGTGAAGTTCAGGTTTAACAAAAGCCAGAATCTCACCAGGTGTGGTGGCACATGCTTAAAATCCCAGCCACCCTGGAGGCTGAGGCAGGAGGTTCAAGAGTTTCAGGCTAGAGATATCCTGCATAATTTAGCAAGACCCTATCTCAAAATGAAAGAGCAAAATATGGGCTGGGCATGCAACTCAGTGGTAGTGCACTTGCAAATCATGTATGAGGCCCTGTATCCAATCTCCCAGTGTAACAATGACAACAATAACAACAATAACAACAACAAAAAGCCAGAATCTTTATTATTAGTTAATTAAGTGGAAGATTTAATTATAAAGATTGATTCCTGTTTACTCTTACAATATTTTTTTTTGCTTCTGTACAGCGAAAGAAACAATCAACAGAGTTAGGGAAGACCCCACTGAATTGGGAGAAAATCTTCATGTCCTACATATCTGACAGAGAACTAATTTCCAGAATTTATAAATAATTCAAGAAAGCAACTCCCAAGACAACAAATAATCCAATAAACAAGTGGACAAAGGAACTGAATAGACAGTTCTCAAATGAAGTTTATAATGTCGTGAAACACATGAAAAAATGCTCAATATCCCTAGCCATTAGGGAAATGCAAATCAAAACAACTATGAAATTTCACCTTACTCCAGTAATAATGACTAAGATTAATAAAACAAATAACAACAAATGCTGGAGAGGTTGTGGAGAAAAGGGAACCCTCTTACAGTGCTGGTGGGGCTGTACTTTGGAAATCAATATAGAAGTACCTCAGAAAACTAAAAATAGAACTGCCATACAACTCAGTTATGCCATTACTAGGAATATACACAAAGGGAGTTGAGTTATCATACCACAAAGACTATGTATCTCCATATTCAATGCAGCACTTTGCACAATAGCAAGGATATGGAATCAACCAAAGTGTCCATCAATAGAAGAATGAATACAAAAATTATGATACATATATACAGTGGAATACTTCTCAGCAATTTAAAAAAATGAAGTAATGTCATTTGCAGCAAAATGGATGGAATTGGAGAACATCTTAAGTGAGTGAACATAAGCCCAAAAAGAAATGCCTTATGTTCTAACTCATATGTGGGACCTGGGTCAAATTTAAAAGGAGGAAAAAAATCCTATACACAAATTGAAACATAAAAAATGCACAATTAAACCTAGTGTAGAAGGGGCAATTTAAGGAATGGAAAGAAGGAAGGAGGGATCTTACAGAGGAAAGTGAAGGTTGGAGAAGATGGGGTGGAGGGTCAATGAGGAGGGATGAAGGGGGAGAGGTCAATCTCGATGTAAACAGCACAACTTTATGAGTATGTTGGAAAAATAGGGAAAGATACAAAAAATAAAACTGACTAAAATAGCTAACATAAAAATATTAATAATACCAAATGCTGGCAATAATGCAAACAGACTACATCACTCATGTATACTGATGAGAATTTAAAAAGGTAGATCACTATAATAAAAAACCTGGACTTATATCAAAATTGGTATGCACATATATAGATACATATTCTCACAGAAAGACATGCATGTAGAAAGGAGACCATTGGTGGGCACTGTGGGGATAGGGGAGGAGGGTTGTGAGAAAGTAAGGGGGAAGTTATGTGAGCAATGTACAATGAAATGCATATGTGGAAATGTTATAATTAGACCCATTAAGTTGTACATTAAAAATCACTAATAAAGTTAAAAAAAACAAAAACCCCCAACATATTCTTTTGTACAACCCCCTGAGTAGCTGGAGGACTATAGAGTTGGTGATAACAACAGCTCCTGTCAGTCAGGAGGACACCAGGGCCATGGCAGTGTGCCACACCCAGATCATCCAGCTCCAGCATATGGTCTTGACTGAGAGACACAGGCTTCTGAATTGCTATGCGCCATTGAGAAAACATTAACCAAATTCATAGCTATGGGAAATGAATCTAGATAACAACAGAAATATTGTTCTGATTCTATGGGCTTCTGATCCCTCATTTGTAATTTTTAAATAGTAAATATTGAATTAATCTATTTAATAGAATTTTATGAATATATAATAAAATAACAGTATTGAATGTGTTTTATGAGAATTAAAAGTGTCATAAAAGGTATGCTATCAATTGTTGGATGATTATTAGCACAAATAAACCTATGGTATACCTCTAGTAGATAGATCGTGGCTTTAAATTCCTGGAAGAAAGGAGAACCAAATTTGCTGTTGTAATATGTCCATGATAATTACTTCTTTTCCTCAAACTCCTTTTTATTGATTCAATGAGATGTATTAAAAATACATAGATATCCACTTATTTATGACTATACTGTGCACACACACCAACAGACCTATAAAACAATGAGGAATTGAACAAACATGGTAGCACTGGTACAATGATATAAGTCATGAATATTTGTCTTTTTGTCTTTGGAAAGGAGGGGTAACTTACCAGCCAAATCATTTCAATGAATCTTTGTGTCCTTGAACATGGGTGAGGGGGAGTAGAAGCCCAGACTATTTAGAACTCAACGTTAGTTAGTGAAGGTGACCATTTTAAAGCTGTATTTTATTCTCATCCTTTACTTGGGTGGGTCAGGGAGGTATTTCAGCTGCAGTGCTGGCATTTAACTGTAGTTACAATGAATTGCGGCCATGATTGCAATTGTTTTGTGATGCCTGTGGTGTCATTACCAAGATGCGATTACCAATTGCTATATGAAATTAGTTATGCATGAAATGAATGGGAAGCATAAATACTAGGAGGGAGAGTCTGAGCACAGACTTCATCCTCATTGTCTTCCAGATCCACTGATGCTTGTGCATAATGTGGTCATAAAACTTTAATTTATTTCAGAGTCATAGGATTAGAAGGGATCTTTTAAGGTCATCTAGGACATCCCCCTGTTTCAAGGCCCTTGGGCCAACCTAAAATGATAATAAACTAAACATTTTTCCCAGGATCAGATTAAAAATCTGATAACTTGAAATAAGTCAAGTTGCAATAGTAAGAGAGTTTTCTATAAATAATATTGCACTATGTTTATTGGGCAGCCAGTACAGTAAGCTTTGTATATTACACATCAAATTAATATGCAGATATATTTAACTGGGTATTTTTCTCTTTTATAATATGTTTTTCTCCCTTTATTGTTAAATGATGGTGGAATACAGAGTAATAAAGCATTGGCCTTTTCCATTATGCAATTATTGTATCATTCGTGTTTTAAATATTTTAACGCTAGAACATAATTTTGGGGGCAAAGATTAGGTGATTGTCCTCATATTTGATACTCATTTCAATGGAATGACATGTTCCAAAAATTTGAGGTTAATTAAAATTTCTCAGTAGAATTATAGTTTAAAAGCTCTAAAGGGCATCCACAACAGCAACAAAAAAGGAGCATATTACATGCATATGTATATATATATATATATATATATATATATATATATATATAATATATACACATATATATATATATATATATATACATAAACCCATATACTTCACACTCCAATGCAAAGAATTAATCTGAAAAGCAAAGATAATTCACAAACCTCTACAAATTAGACTTTTGTGTATTGAATTTTTGTAAAATAGGATGTACCTGAGACTTTTTCTAAGAAAAACAATATTACTAGTATTTGGTTAAGAGGTAACAACAGCAGCAACAAAAAAAGATTTTCTAGAAACATTTTGATAACTACAAATCATACCCCCCTAATTGGGTTAATATCATTATTATCGATCTATTTCTTTTTGGATATTTATCATGGAATCCAATTTTCTTTGCCAAGGTCCTAGATATGGTTAATGGCTTTGTGTGAAAGAAGCAATCATGCTACACATTTCATCAGCCAAGTCACGGAGGTTAACATGAAGTGAAGCAAATCTCTGTGAAACCCAGGTTTGAAATGGTGCCCATCCAAGTCAAAGAACTTCAAAGTGATACAGTGACATTTCTTTTCTCTTCCAGGAAGATGGCTTTAGCATGATGGAGCAAACATTGGACAATTGTGAGTCAATAGCCTCACTTTGTGTCTCAGTAATGCTGTTGGACTTTGGTAGTTTTTTTTTTTTCTTTTGGTCTCAGTTTCTTCCCTGTAAAATGAGGATATATCTCTACTTTTTATTGTTGTAATAATTAAATATCATAGCACACTACATTTTCTTGCCTGAAACCATACCACCTTGGCATCTGATCCTGTCAGATCTAGGAAGCTAAACAGAGTTGGACCTGGTTAGTACTTGGATGGGAGACTGCCTGGGAACACCAGTGCTGTAGGCTTGGGAGAAGGACCAGGCAACCCACTCCCAAAAATCATTGAAATCCATGTGAATAGCAGAGAAGCACTGACAATAGTGTTGGGCATGGCTCAGTGTTGGGTAGTGTTTCCTCTGTTGTACACAGGATTGATATGAGTTGGACTTGACTGGATGGCACCCAACAACAACATTTTCTTAGCAAATTGCTGAACATATATTAGATATAGTACAAATATTAGTTCATTGTCCCATTTCTTCTTTTAAAACAAAGGGCCAAGGGAAAGGAATAGGGGGAATTTGAAAGGGAAATGGCTAGAAAGGGTGGAAGCGGGGGTACATGTAATCAAAGTACAGTATTTGATATATGCACATATGGAAATGTCAAGGGGAAACTCAGTAAATTGTATAATTAATGTGCATTAATAATTGATAATAAAAAGTAATAAATATCAAGGGCTACAGAAGATTCTGACATACAAAAACTATGACTATATGAGCTCTTTAATTTGGAGTAAAAATGTCAAATAAAATATTGTAAGAACGTATCCAGGTGTGGTGGCACACACCTGTAATGCCAGCAGCTCAGGAAGCTGAGGCAGGAGGATTGTGAGCTGGGTGCCAGAGACAGTCTGCATGACTCAGTGACACTGTCTCCAAATGAAAAAAATAAAAAATGGGCTAGGGGTGCAGTTCAGTGGCAGAACACTTGAGAGGCACATGCAAAGACCTAGATTCAACCCCCAAATTCCAAAAATCAAAACAAAACAAAACAAAATTGTGAGAATGTAAATGTGACCCAGTGAGTCAGATTAGGAAACTATTGCATTAACATGAAGATTTGAACTAAATACTCCAAGGCAAGATTACATTTCACGCCACATATTTCTACTTCCATATATATTATCATAATATGAGTAACCCTGAATCCTAATATAATTATACATTGAACACTGAATCATAAGATCTACCCACTATTCCCTCCCCGTCTATGGTACAGTGTTCTTTTCTTCCACCACTTTTTCTATAGAAATATTAAACATCCCTTCAAGGTCTGTAGCTCTCAGGTTGTAGAATCTGTAATTTTAATATTCAAACTTAGCTTATTTTCCCTGTGAGTAATTCTGAGCTTCACGGGCAGCTCTTCAGCCACACAAATAGGTAGCACCTTCCTATTTCTTATTAATATGGGAACATCACAATATTGACCTTTAACTTGAGGAGTTTAGCAATGTCATTTCAGCACTGACTTGTCAAATATTGACATTGTGCTTTTCTATTGCTCTGTCTTCCCTGCTTTGCTATCCTGTGCACATACAGATGATGATAAAACAAATAATATGCAGCATCTATGGAATTAATCTTCATAAAAACCAAAGCAAAGTTATGTTAAAAAGGCAAGAATACAACATTAATGAAGGTATAGTGAAAATATGAAAAACTGAGTATGGAAAAGAAAAATGATACTGTATGGTAATACAGCCTGCAGCTGTAGCCCTGTGGCATCAGACCCCATCAGATCTCAGAAGCTAAGCAGGGTCAGGCCTGGTTCGTACTTGGATGGGAGAACACCTGGGTATACCAGGTGCTGTAGGCTTGGGAGACGGACCCAGCAACCCACTCCCCAAAATCAATCCGCCATTGAAAACCCTATAAACATCAGAGAAGCACTGACAATAGTGTTTCACCTGTTTAGAGTCACTATGTGTTGGATACCGACTCAATGGCATTTAATAACAACAGCAACAACATAGTAATGCAAAGGAAAAATTAATCTTGTATCCAACAATAGAATCAAGGTACTTCTATAGGATATTCCTTAAAGAAAACTTTCTTCTCTAATGATAATACACATTACACGTGAAGGAAAAATTTGGATGGTTGAAATCAGGAATGTTAGCATCATTTGATCTACTGTTTAAAAAGGATCTGCCTGGAGAGAAAAACAAAAGAGGTAAATGTAAAAGCTACAAGACCAGTAGAAGTCTATTACTAAAGACACATGAAAGAGTATCATGGTTTGAAAGAGGATAGTGTCAGAGAAGACACTAATAAGTTGAATTAGTACAATTTGAAACATTCTTTAAGGAGACCTGAGGACCACTGCCAATCTCAAAATTTTTGAGCATACTGACCTGTCATTTGGAGAACCCTTTTAGCAACTCTACTTACCAAACTGGCATAACATGATCTGTAAACATCACATAACACCACACAGTCCAGGCAGTTTTAAAAAGAATCCAGTCAATTTATTAGTCAGTTTAACTGCTAAATACTTTCCATGGCAAGCACTATATTTATTTAATAACAATGTTGTGTAGATCTCATAATGGGCCAGAGAATTTTTTTAAGTACTTTAAAAAGATTTACTAATTTAATCCTTCAGATAATTCTGGGAGGAGATTAATATGTTAGTATCAACATGTCAGAGAAAAGGAACCTAAGACACACAGAGAGGAAAGAATTCACTTGACTAAAGTTACATAACCAGGGATGCAGTTAAGATTCAAACTCAGGTAGATATGCTCCAAAGTGCAGATCCATTGTGCTGGGCTGTCTGTCAATGACTGTTCAGGGGAAAAGAATTTACAATGCTTTATAGTGTGGGTTTATAAGAGAAATGGCCTAATCTCTTCTCAGTGTCCTTATCAGTTTTGTGATCATGTGCAATTTACCTTATCTGTATGTGCTTTAGTTTCTTCATCTTTAAAATGTTGTTGTTGTTAGGTGCCGTTGAGTCGGTATCAGACACATAGTGATCCTCATAGGTTTTTCATTGGCTGACTGTTTCGGGATTGCCTTGGGAGTGGATTGCCAGGCTCTTCTCCCATTTTTGTGGTGCTGGGAATTGAACTCTGGGACCTCAGAGACTGCAGCGCAGTGCTCTACCAACTGAGCTAAATCCGAGCCCCATCTATAAAATAGAGATACTAATTTTTATATGCCTGCAGCTGTAGCCCTGTGGCATCCGATCCTGTCAGATCTCGGAAGCTAAGCAGGGTCCGGCCTGGTTAGTACCTGGATGGGAGACCGCCTGGGAACACCAGAAGCTGTAGGCTTGGGAGAAGGACCTGGCAATCCCCTCCCAAAAATCAATCTGCCATTGAAAACCCTATGAACAGCGGAGAAGCACTGACAATAGTGTTTCCCCTGTTGTACAGAGGGTCGCTATGAGTCGGATACTGACTTGACAGCACCTAACAACAACAACAACAAATTTTTATATATCCCATGTGCCTGTGACCTTGTCCTATGGTGAGAGCTTACATATTTCTGTGATGCTGAAAGCTATTCACCAGCATTTCAGATTCCTGTGGAGCCAACCATGGTGGATAGGTTTCACCTGAGCTTCTAGACTAAACAAAATAGGGAGAAGGACCTGGCAGTGCCCTCCTGAAACAATTAGCCATTGAAAATTCTATGAGTAGCAGTGCTGTTGTTGTTGTTAGGTGCCATCGAGTCGGTATCCGACTCATAGCGACCCTCTGGACAACAGGGGAAACACTATTGTCAGTGCTTCTCTGCCACTCCATAGGGTTTTCAATGGCAGATTGATTTTTGGGAGGGGGTTGCCAGGTCCTTCTCCCAGCCTACAGCTTCTGGTGTTCCGAGGAGGTCTCCCATCCAGGTACTAACCAGGCCCGACCCTGCTTAGCTTCCGAGATCTGACGGGATCGGATGCCACAGGGCTACAGCTGCAGGTGAGTAGCAGTAAGACACTGTCAAATACAGTGCCAGAAAATATGCCCCCCTCCAGGCTAGAATGCATTCAAGAAACGACTGGAATAGTTGCCTCCTCAAAGTAGTGTTAACTTTAATAACAAGAATGGAATAAATTCCCTGGGACTTCCTTTTGCTGATGCGGCCTGACTCAAAATGAGAAGGAACATAATGGCTGCAAAAATGGGCTCAATCATAAGAAGATTGTGTGCATGGCACTGTATTGGGTAGTGTTCCATTCTGTTGTACATAAGGTCACTAGGCAACTAGGCAACACCTAACCACAATAGCAACAATATTTACATATGTAAAACATTAGAGTATTAATTAGCATGTGGCCAATATTTGCTATTCAGGAAGTTTTCTATTATCTAACATTTGCCTTTCATTTGACAAAATCATAAATTAATGATTAAATGTTTGAAATTTCAAGCTGGAGTTATGATTTCATATAGGTATGGCTAAGAGAAAGCTGTCAGGAATTTATAATGCAGCTACATGGCAGTATCATCACAATTATTTATTTTTGGAAGTGAGTTACACAGATAACTAGCCTTTCTGAAAAGCCCACCGTGTCCATTTTAAAGATCTTCTCCATCTTCTTCTGGACAGTGATAAATCTAGAATATAGATAGCCCCTTCTTGGAGGATGATGACATTGGTTAGAGAGTGATTTTCTTGTGTTCTGGACTTAATGGCTTCATTCCAAAGGACAGTGTCTCTCCTTGAGCTTCCTAACTAGTCCTCTCATGATTCTTGCCAGCTTCCCATTCCATTGCAGATACACGTTTTAATGAATTTCTGATGAATTCATCCATGTATTCAAGTTATCTGTGTACAGGCTTTCTTTTGATGGGATTTCACAGAAACTCTTAAGTGAGGAGAGGGTTGGATTAAGGATGTGCATAGCCCTAAGTGCAGGTAGAATGTCTAGGTCTTATTTATTTATTTATTTATTTATTTATTTATTTATTTATTTGTTGGCTAAAGAGGAAATACCATTATTGAAGATTGTGAGAGAACATACCTGGTCTTAATTTGTGCAAAATCTTGGAGTGATATATCCAACAGGAAGACAGGCTGAAGTGAAACAGAAATCGTACAGAAGGTGGTGTAGTTTCAAAAAAAGGCTGGATTTTTGAGGGGATGTGCATCTGTGAAGGTGGTAGCACCTCATCAATTGAGTGTGGATCACAGGAAGGAAGACAGAAATGATAGCTTATGTATGGAGAGAAGAGGACAAGATAGTCCAAGAGAGAAGTGATCTCAATTGTTGTTTCATTCTTGGAACATGTGACCAAGGTGGGTATATGTGTACTTTTAATAAGCATACTTCACTTTTATCTTCAGTGGGTAGCCATGTCTTTACAAAAAGGAAACAACTATGCACAGAAACCAAATTGTTACCTACCCTAAAGAAAATAAGAAGTCAAGAAATGTCTGAAGAAGTAATTGCAGCAGGCCAGTACTATAATTATTTGTCTTCTTTCACTGGACATAGTTAGAGATTAGTAAAAATAATACTTTTTTGCCAAAGTTAATTTTCTTCTCTCAGCAGACACAAGATAAACCATTTTGACCTTATGAAACTTTCTAAAATGTAATTTAACAAATGTTATTAAACACAGGCCAATATTATACCCAATTGTGCAAAATACCCTGATAGACATATGAAGGTATTAACTTCAACAAGACCTGAATTCAGTCTTGTGGGAATTTAAAATTTTGTTGAAGAGTTTGCTGTAGTGCAATACAAAGAAGTTAAGATGTTCTTTGAATGGAACATAAGCATTGGATTAAGTAATGGTTAAATTTCCAAAGATTTCTAACATTGGAAATTATATGTAAGTGCCTCTAATTTCTGTGAGAACAGAAGATGTGAAAGTTCAGAGAAATGATTCTTGCCAGGGAAGCCTTTCATATTACAGACCATTGGCAGTGCTTATGAAAAGAAGAGAGAGAGAAATGTAAGGAAGAAAGAACAGTGAGAGGGACAAAGATGTTAAAGAATGGTCATGACCTTCAGGAGGGCTGAGATTCAGGTAGCTATTGTTGTTGTTGTTGTTGTTGTTGTTGTTGTTGTTGTTGTTGTTATTGTCTGCCATTTGAGACAAGACTGAACTTAGTTTTAAATAAAAGGTCATCCTGGAATCAGCAGATTGCTGTGTATCTACAACACGGAATGCTAGAGGCCAGAATCCCGTCTGCACCTGTCACTTGCTAGTCCTCTGTCCCTGATGTAGAAAGGACATTTCCTTCACCTTTCCCTGAATTTATCTCTATGCAGTTGGTGGGTTTTTCACATGCCCTTAGAGCTGTTTGGCAATAATATCTGTCTTTTCATCTTTGTTTTGGTAAATCATCCCTAAAATTCCCACTGGCGTCTTACAGCTCCCTTGCGATGTACATTCAGGGTATAGCTTTGAGTCATAGCTTAGCCAGGTTGAGGGCTGAGTCATGGCTTCTATTTAGTCAAAATGCATAAAATATTTCAATGCATTCTGAGGTATAACGACAAAAAACTCATTTGAAAGTACACATAAAGTACACTGACTCAAGTCCTGAGCTGGGGTCCTACAGTCCCTAGTGCCTCTGAGTAAGAGAGGCTGGAGGGACAGCCTCCACGCCCAGAACCTCCGTTTCACCTCAGTGCCATTGGAGGAGGTGTCTTTCCTCCTCAGGAGTCATTTGGCCTAACTCTAATTAATACCTCACCTAATCTTCGAGTAATACCACTAATTGCTCACGAACCGGCAATTTAATCAACACTCTGCTAACAGCTAAGATTTTTTTTTCTCTTCACTTCTTTGTGCTCTGACACAGTGCGAACTTAGGCAAGTATGTCCCAATTGCTTTGTTTCCATGTAATTTAACAGCATGACATTATTTTCTCATAAGAGGTGCTTTGAATTTTTACTGCTAATGAATAAATTAACTAAAAAAGGTTAATCTGCCTACATGTTTATGAAACATTATGCAAATCGCTCTCCGAAAGGTTTAATGGTAATTGAAAGCAATTGAAAACCATGGTACATTTCCCCCAATTTTCATCTTTTTTTTAAAGAAAGTATACAGATTACACAGATTTTTACATTTTACAGATGTGCGTGTAGAGAGGCTTTTGTGAGACTATGACATCATCTCTACGCTTTAAGATTTAAGTGCATTAACGAGAACAACTATCGCTTGCATTTCTGCTCAGGAATGGCACGGACTATGGTAATTAATTTCAAAGCAAAGCTGTAAATATGAAAAGAATCAGGATGATTAATATTATTACAGTGAGCAGCAAAGGAAATAATTATGCTTAGATGCCCATTGTAAAGCTTTGACAAAATGATTCTCGCATCAAGTTCAAATTGAGTGCAGTTTATGACGTGCTATTCACTTTGGAGGTATTGTACGTGTATGGCACAGGTGTTGAAGGCTGAAAAGATGTGGATCACTAAGTATTTATGTGTGCATCACTTTATAAGGAAACTTTTGCCTCATTAAAGGCCAATTTTCTCCCTTTACACTCTCCTACTCCTGTAGTGAGGGTGGGCTGACTTACTAAGGGCATGATTAGAAAGGAAAATGTGCAGTGCCCCCGAGTGCATGCGCGCGCACGCGTGTGTGTGTGTGTGTGTGTGTGTGTGTGTGTGTGTGCCAGTGCAGGTGAATGCACAAGCAAGCATGCACACTGAGTGCTGGAAATAGCAAAGGGCATCTACTAGGTTGTCTTGAAATTTCCTATTTACTATCTGCATTATGGGCTAGGATTTAGCTCCATTGGTAGAGCGTCGCTCTGCAGTGTCTGAGGTCCTGGGTTCTATTCCCAGCACTGCAAAACTGGGAGAAGGATGTTGTAATCCACTTACAAGGTAATCCTGAAACAATCAGCCATTGAAAACACTATGAGGGTGCCTACAAGCTGGACACTACTCGACGGCACCTAACAACAACATCCGAATCATCCTGTGAGTTGTAGGCCCATGGATCCAAGGAGGGACTCTTCAGCACACATCTAATTTGCATGTTCTTTTTCTCATGTCTTCTCAGCCATAAGACTTAGCAAACCAACACTTCCACCCCATTCTTCCTTGTGTGAGCAATTTCCCTCTGTGCATATAGCCTAGCCCCAGCTGCACATCCTATAATCCACAGAAGGAACAATTCAATAGTGGCCACAGTGAGGGAGCACATACCCTATATCCACAGGGAAAGATGGCCATCCTAGGATTCCTTTCATGGGCACAACATCTTCACATTGCTCAGCCTCAGCCATATGTCTGACCAACCAGGAAAGAGGCCAGACAGCAACACCTGTAGTCCAGAATCACATCATCTCTCATCACATAGAAAAACATGGCCCCTATTAGATTCCCCCTTCAGACAGCTCACCCTGAAGTCATAGGAGCATCCTCCACCCCAACTTGGGATTGATCACAGGAGTGTGGCCTCCTCCCACCTCCATTCCAAGGTGGAGTTGCTCATAGGAGTATAGGTTTCCTCTCCTCCCACAGACACTCCCTCTCCACTCATCTTTGGTTCTTTCTTATCCCTACTCAGGCACCAAGTGTTGTGTGAATTACTTTCCCCTAGTAGACTTAAAGCCTGCAGCCATAGCCCTGTGGCATCCAATCCCTTCAGATCTTGGAAGCTAAGCAGGGTAGGCCTGGTTAGTACTTGGATGGGAGACCGCCTGGGAACACCAGGTGATGTAGGCTTGGGAGAAGGACCCAGCAACCCATTCCCAAAAATCAATCTGCCATCGACAACTTTATGAACAGCAGAGAAGTACTGTGCACAGGGTCGCTATGAGTTGGATACCAACTCAGTGGCACCTAACAACAACAATAAGTAGACTTGAAGGGAATGTTCATTCACCCCAAACAGGGAGGGCACACACAGACCAAAGAAAGGACTATATCCAATCCAACTGGTTGAACTAATGAATTTACTGGGCTTACTTACAGGAGAATAGGCGACTTAGGCCACACCACTAGAGACCTATAAGCATCTTCCCGGGGGGAGGGTGTCCCACATCAAGCCAGTTATTCACCTCTTACATAACAGTACCACATGCAGCTAGGACAGGAGAGAGTGGGATATGCATTGCACTAGTGAGTCTTGTGGCAAACTCCTGAGGGTCGGTGGCCCTCCTTCCCACTCCCTCCAAGAGGTCTTCCTGTCTACTAAATAGTTTTTCTTATTTAGTTGCCATTACTACAGGCCAAGGTCTAGGTTGTAACAAGTGTTCTCTTTTAAGATGGCAGTGATCACGTCCAGCCTTGATGAACAAATACACTGCAATACTAAAAGTCTTTAAGTGGTAATTTCTTATAAGTTAATTATAGTATGCAACCTGATCTATTGATAATCATTTTATTTTGTTGAATTTCAATTCAATGCTCTACCATGTATTTTGAACAGACTTGACCATACATAATTTTGTTATATCATGCATTGCCCTTTGGAAAACTCACATTCACCAAATCATGCAGATATGGCAGACTTTGACATATTTTATTGCTCAATAAGAAAAAAATAATATTTCTTAATATCACTCCCAGTTTTATCAGAAGCCATCAACCTCATAGTGACTGATACAAGTTTTCCAAACTTATTACTTTAACTTGATGCCTTAATTTCATCATTGGCAACAAATGCTACCAATTCTTTCCCTTGAGATTATAGGTGAGACATCATTCATTTTTGAGAAAATATCTGTTCAATACATATAAACAATTATGACTTTTTATTTATTTTTATGTGAAAATTGTGTGCTGTGATTTTTCAGAGGCTAGTTTAGCTGGCAATTCAAATAATTGCATTCTTGATCTTTTTTCACATAATGGTCACACCAGAACAGATACTAGAAGTACTTTAATCACACATTTTCTTTTTGTCATACAAGATAGTAAAAAAAAAGACATGGACTCAAGAGTCCAAAACTCATTTTTACAAGTTTTATTGGTTTGCTAAAGGTAAGTTGGCCTGCAGCCGTAGCCCTGTGGCATCAGATCCTGCCAGATCTCGGAAGCTAAGTGGGGTCGGGCCTGGTTAGTACCTGGATGGGAGACCACCTGGGAACACCAGGTACTGTAGGCTTGGGAGAAGGACCTGGGAACCCCCTCCCAAAAATCAATCTGCCATTGAAAACCCTATGAACAGCAGAGAAGCACGGACAATAGTGTTTCCCCTGTTGTACAGAGGGTCGCTATGAGTCAGATACCAACTTGACGGCACCTAACAACAACAAAGGTAAGTTGAAGTAAAATTTATATTTAATTTTACCTTATTTCTTTATTGGTGAAAAACACAATAGCTACTAACACCCTTAGGTACCACTGCTTTAGTTTGTCATAAGGTGCCAAAAGTTTTATCTACCATTGTTTTTGTGTCATAGGTATAAGTATCAACACAATGAAAATGACAAATATCAATAGTTTTTTGATAAAATGATTTTGACATTGTGGACTTTTAAATGGATTTGGGAATCCAGACACTACACATTAGTTGCTGTTGATAGGAAAATACTGCAGTAGCAGACTTCATTCTGCCACCAGATAGAAATTCCCCCTGGCCGTTTAGCTGGCCTCTCTGGACCTCAATTTTCTCCTCTATTAAGTAGTGTCAACATCATGTATTCTGACAATAAACAGTTTGACTAAAGGGTCAAAAGAAATTATGACTCTGAAAGCATTTTGAGAATATAATTACTGGTTTCTTTTAGCTAATACTAATAACATCTATATTTGAATATCAATTCTGGTTCATGTACAACATTTGTTACTTTTATATTTATTGTGTCTTTAATGTTCACCAGGATTCCTTCAATGATAATCAGGGCTGGGATTTAAACAGATGCCTGTGATTTTTACTTGATATCATAATACTTCTCCTAGATGTTGACATCAATGTCAAAAGAAAGAAGTTAGATAAGAACTGTTTTGATGAAAGGATTTAAAGGAGTTCCATTCTGAAAATGACAGAGAACAAAACCCTTGAAATTCTATAAATAATAATAATTACAAAACTACAAGACACTATATTGAACATGTATGGTATAAAACAGTTGCTCTTCAAGAATTTAACATTGTGAAAAACACACAGACATCTCATCTGCAGCTTAATATGGGAGGAAAGACAAAACCCAGCACAATTTTTCTTAACAGATGTTGTTAGGTGGCATTTAGTCAGGTCTGACTCATAGCAGTCTTAAGTACAGCAGAATGAAACACTACCTAACACTGTGCCATGCAAATGGTCTTTCTATATTTGAGCCCATTGCTGTAGCCATCATGTTTCTTCTCATTCTGAGTCATGCCACATCAGCAAAAAGAGATCCCAGGGGCTTTACCCCATTCCTGTCATTAAGGTAGATTCTACTTTGAGGAGGCAACCCTTCCTCCGTTGTTTCTTGAATGCCTTCCAGCCTGGGGGCTCATTTTCTGGCATTGTATTTGACAGTGCTGCTCTGGTATTCATAGGGTTTTCAATGACTAGTTATTTTGGGAGTGAGCTGCCAAATCCTACTCCCTGGTCTGTCTCTGTCTGGAAGCTCAGCTGAAACCTGTCCACCATGAGTGGCCATGTTGGTATCTGAAATAGCAGGAGCATAGCTTTCAGCACCATAGCAACATGCAAGCCTGCACAGCACAACAAGCTGACAGACACATTTGGGACTGCGGTCTATCCCACCTGAAATAATGACTTTCTTACTCAGAATACAGTCTGCTCTGTCACCACCCACATGACCTTATATTTTCAGCATTGCATTTATCACCAACTGAAACTGTATTAGAATTGCATTGAATCTATGATATTTTCAAAGATATCTCATTATTTCATGTACACTAAAACATACAAATTAAGCTACATTTTCTTAACATTTTAAGATTTTTTGCATTTATTTTCAATTTGATTATATGTTATAAGCAAAATAAATATATGCCTACCTTTTCCAATCAAAATCATCATCTTTTACCATTGCAACATTTTAAAAGCTGTTTCATTCTTATTGCTGGGATTCTTTTCTCTTTTGAAGCCCCTAATAATATTTTATAAGCTCTGATGATGTTATTTTTTAAAATCTTATCATAAAATATTTACAAAATGGTTTTAACATCCCCTAGGATTCCTATTATTCACATTGCTCATAAAAAAGTTTTAAAATGTTCTGTGGGCTGAAATGTTCAGGGAAAATGTTGTCCTTTCATACTCTGAAAAATAATAGCCAAGATAGAACTAGCATAGTCGATGATAACAAGTTACCATTGTTGCCTGGGCTACCATTATTGAAAGACACTACCCTATTTCATAGATGTTAAAATGTATTGGGAAAACAAGTTATGGTAAAAACCATTTAATTTTTAATGCATGTGATACTTTCCTCTGCTACTGGATATAAGTTTGTTGAGGGTGAGGCTGGTTCTTTATTGTTCACTCAAGCATGTAGGTAGAACATTGCTCAATACATGCATTAAACACACATTTTAAAAATTGATGAATAAAAGCTCAGCATAAGCTTGAAAGTTTAAAGTAATATGGAAATATGGGGCAGCTGAGTAAACAGGGGCTTTTCAATCAGAAAGACTTCTGACTTGTTCACCCTGCTCTGAGACTCGCTATGAGACATGGCAGAGATTTTGAAACGTGCTGAATTTCAAAGTGGGAATACAAGCATCTACCTTAGCTCAGTTGGTAGAAAGCCGCTCTGCAGTATCTGAGGTCCCAAGTTCGATTCCCAGCACCGCAAAAATGGGAGAAGGATGTGGCAACCCACTCCCAAGGCAATCCTGAAACAATCTGCCATTGAACACCCTATGAGGATTGCTATGAGTCGGATACCGACTCGACGGCACTTGACAACAACAACAACAGCAGCAACAACCTTGTGTGTGGCGATTTTATGAGTTTTGACAGAATAGAGTCAGCTTCAGTGCTAGGTTAACAGGTAATTTCCATTAAGGAGAAAGAGTGTCCTTCCCCCTCACTTCCTATCTAGTGGTAACTGCAGTACCATGATCCGAATTCTTGTTGTGATAAACTTTTTCTCAACTTTCAGAGTCAACATAATTATGGAAAAAACATAAAATTTGATCTCTTTAGATTTCCACATCTTTCCAGTTTAGTTCCTGAAACCTGGAAAAAAAATTAGAGTTCTAAGAGGCAAGGCATGGTAAGGAGGGGAAAAAATAACTTAGCCATTTTCTACAATTTGAAGCACAAAGAATGGTATATTATTTTGGTCAATTGAAAGTTTGTGATGTTTCAGAGCACACAATTCCCCAAATATTTGGTGAGAAAGTGTCAGTTTCATGCTATAATTGGTTCTCTGAAGAAAAATCAGTGAGAACAACAGTGTGGGAAGAAAACAGATCTTTATCCTTCCTTGTCATCATGTGCCTGGATGTTCATGCTGTTATGTGCCATTGAGTCAGGTCTGACTCATAAAGACCCTATGTACAACAAAACAAAACATCACCTAACACTGTGTCATGCACATGATCACTTTTATGCTTAAGCTAATTAATACTCATAGCAGTTCAAAAGTCTGTGTTTTCTCTACAGAGGCAGTAAAGAAAAATTAGGCTAATTGGTTTTTCAAACTGAACCAAATGCTTAGGTAGGAAAGTGAGGCACAGAACAGAAAAACATTCCATGTTATGCAAAGAAAGTTTTAGTTACAAATTTAACATGTGAAGAGAGGTTTCATCTTTCATTACCTAGCCACTCAATATTTAGCTACTGTTCCCAATACATTATTTACATGTACCTGTTTAACATGGAAATGTGTTCCATATATGATTTGGAGAATGTTACTCATGTGCTTTAAAAGAATACTGCATATATTCAATATTTTATAGAACATATATTTTCCTAATGATAATGGCTTTAGAAACCAAGGAGAAAGAAATAAATAGAACTGTAAAATGAAAACAAGTAAAGAAATTTCTATGAGTAAACCAAGGCAGTTAAGTGATGCCATAGTTGTAGCACAGATGCTACCACAATATGCAAAGAAGATTGTGAGTTCAGGAGAGTCTTCTGAAGTCTTAAAACAAGAATATATACTAATCTTTTTTCTTTTAAATGTCAAAACTCTAAAACATGGAAACCAATATTCATAATCTTAAGAGAATAGATGTCAGTGTTGCAACTCTCAACAATCTGGATAGATGGCAGTATTGTCTGATCATGTCTACAACATTTATTTTTGACAGCTAAAATTATGGTTTTCAGTTACCAAACTAGTTCTTCAAATAATTCACCATTTTATATTAAATTCTGCATTTGCTTTGAAATATGTAGTTGATAAGTTGTGCCCTATAAATGTGTGTATTTGTAGTAAGAAGTGTCTTTTGTTTTATTGCTTCTCCAAAATTTATCTCTGTCTCAAACATATTTGGAAAGATTTGTTGATTTTCCAACATTCCTTTGCAGCTTTCAAGTCATTTTGGTCTCAAAATTCAAGCCATTCAAGTTTCTGGCTTTATTCTAACTCAACATATTAGACTTTGTGCAATCTCATGATGTCAGAGAATAGACTGTATTCATGTCTTATATCAAAACAAACTCTGTGAAATAATAGGAGCTCAATTTAAACAAGAAAAATTACAATTTTCTGTATCTTTTTTTCTTTAATTTCTTTCTCTAACTCATTAAACCATGAACCAATTTGAATGTTTAGCTTCCCTTCTGGTTTGATTCCTCTCATGCCAAGTGATGCCCAAGGGAGTCTTTCACCTGGTTCTATAATGGGAAACTTGGCAGACCTTAGTATATCACTGCAATGTTTTTCTCAATTATATACTTTTTTCCTGTGTGTTTTGGACATATTTCAGATGGTCTTGACCATTAACTTACTGTAAATGAATATTCCTCAGAAAGTTACTTTAAAAATATCCTTGTACAGCAATTTAATAGCCTCATGATAGACCTTATTAGCAAGATAGACAAAATTACTGGCTGTTTAGTGTGAAAGATATTGTATAGAGATGAACCTGGATGAAATTTCTTGATGTGGACTTGATAGTTAAACAAACAATCACATTTTTCCATCCCTTGTCTACTTAACTCAATTGCTGAAGAAATTTCAATAGCAGGGTGATATTTTTTGAAAGATTGGGTAAAACAAACTATTGAAGGAAAGGGACACTAATTACTTGAAGTCAAGATAAATAGTGAATTTGGTTGAAGTCACTTTTAATCTTTGTTGTTGTTTTTAGGTCCCATGGGGTTAGTGTCGGACTCATAGTGACCCTATAACAATTGAAACAGTACTGTTAGTGCTTCTCTGCTATTCATAGGGTTTTCAATGGCTGATTGTTTTTGAGGAGTGGGCTGCAAGGTCCTTCTCCCAAGGCTACAGCACCTGGTGTTCCCAGGTGTTCTCCCATCCAAATACTAACCAGGCCCAACCCTGATTAGATTCAGAGATCTAATGGAATCGGACACCATAGTGGTACAGCTGCAGGCCTTGGTAATTTTATGTATTGTCTATTTTATTATGCCTTTCTTGTATTCTTGTTTCCTTTATTTTTTGTTCAATCATTTATGCAGCAACTATTCTGACAATTCATTATGCACCAAGTAATGTCTACATTACGCCTGCCGATATACCAACCTGGCATATGATCCTGTCAGATCTTGGAAACTGAGCAGGGTCAGGCCTAGTTAGTACTTGGATACAAGACTGCCTGGGAACACCAGGTTCTATAGGTATGGGAGAAGGACTTGACAATCCACACTCAAAACAATCAGCCACTGAAAACCCTATGAATAGTGGAGAAGTGCTGACAATAGTGCCAGGCATAGTACAGCGTTGGGTAGTGTTTAGGAGCAGTATTTAGTCTGTGGGACATAGGGTTACCATGAGTCAGACTTGACTCAAGGGCACCTAACAACAACAACAATGTCCAAATTAAGGACAGAAGAGTGACAAACAAATAAACTGGGTGGGTAAAAGAAGTTGTGACATATATAAAGAAAATACATGAAGAATATGTAAGTATAGAGAATGAACTTAACTCAGGGGTTTGTTATTAAGAATTCTTCCCTGTAACAAGTGAGACCTACACTGAATTTTGATGTCCAAAGAGTATTTGTGATAAGCTGAAACTGGTTAGCACTGGGCAATATATTCAATCACATATAGGACTCTGAAATAAAATGAATAATTGATCAATGAGAAGGCAAGATATGGTCCAAAATATTTCTTTATGTTCTTTCAGTTGTCAGGCAATTTATTTTGGCCACTTTCATAGCCAGTGACTAATCCTACAAATTCTAAATGTCCTTTTGATTGTTCTTGGATATTTATGTAACAGAATGCAATTAATTCTTCTTTGAAACAGCTTGTGACTTTTTTGCCTTAAAAAGAGAGAAGGATGTGACAAATATTTTAGTTGGAAAATAATTTTATATTACTGTGTACAAATTAATTGGTCGGTAGTAGAATGAAGACCCTACATCTTAAATGTTTTACTAAATCTTCAGGATCATTGAATTATAAGGATAAAAGAAATGAGTTTTAATCAAAGGATATGGAGAAAGTAATGATAGACCCAGAGGTCTGGGCAATGGGAAGCTACGTACCTATGTACAACATAGATAGGGTAGGTGGAAGGTCTGGAAGCCTTCCCAGAAGAGGCTAAGCCATTTGGATAGATGGGCAAAGCCAATTAAGAATCATTAATAGCTGTCATTTATTTTTAATTTGTTTGGGTTTTATAATTGCAAGTCTTAATATGGTCATAAATCTTAAAGAAGACTTTTTAATACACAGATATCTTGCTTTTGAGGAAAAGGAATGCATAGCACAGATTGCACAGATGATTTAGTGTGGCATAGAGCAAAGAGAAAAGCAAGAAACCAGTGGCTCATGTTATGTTCTGTGGAGGACATGAGGCTGTTGCAATGTGAGTCAGAGGAACGGGGACACTTTTGTATAAGTACCAAAGACAGCATCACTGCAACTGACAGCTGGTGGCTGCAGAACATTTAAAGAAATGCAGTACAAAGTTTTACACCTCTAAGAAAACATGGCAAGGCCAACTTATAGTAGCTGGTGCTAATAAAGGGGAATAGTTGCAGGAATAATCTCAAATTTTTAATATTTGTTCCAAAAATATTTTATCATATTTGGTATAAAAAGTATGTTTCAGCTGATTTAACTTCTTAATTACAATTTGCTTCAGTTTACAGTAAAAGCGTCATCTGGATGTTGTTGTTGTCAGGCGCCATCAAGTCCGACTCATAGCAAGCCTCATAGGGTTTCTAAAGACTGATTTTTGGGGGATTGCTTCAGGAGTGGATTCCCACATCCTTCTTCCAGTCTTGCAATGCTGGGAATCAAATCCAGGGCCTCAGAGACTGCAGAGAGGCACTCTACCTACTGAACTAAACCCTGGCTAGGAAAAGAAAGCAAATTATCTTAATGTACCTAACTAAGAATTTACTATGCTTTCAATACTACATTTTCTTCTTGTGCATCCAGACACAACTTTCTTTGCTTATAAAATTCTTTGATCAATCACCCCAGGAATTTACTAAAATCAGCTGTAATATATGTATATATAATATTACCATATATAATACCTCTATTATATATGCCTGCAGCCATACACTGTGGTGTCCGATCCTGTTAGATCTCAGAAGATAACCATAGTCGGGCCATGTTAGTCCCTGGGTGGGAGACCCCCTTGGGAATAGCAGATGCTTCAGGCTTGGCAGTAGGACCGGCAGCCCACTCCGCAAGCAAACCTGAAAAACAAGCAGCCATTGAAAACTGTATGAATAGCAGAGAAGCACTGAAATAGTGCCAGGCATGGCACAGTTTGGGGGAATCTTTTGATTGTTGTACATAGGGTCGCTGTGAGTTGGTACAGACTCAAAGGCACCTAACAACAAACAACTTTATATATATTAAGTATATAATGCCTGTATATGTATATTTCCTATGTTGTTGTTGTTAGGTGCCGTGGAGTCGGTACCCGACTCATAGTGACCCTCATAGGGTTTGCAATGGCGACTGTTTCAGGATTGCCTTGGGAGTGTATTGCCAGGCCCTTCTCCCATATATTTCCTATAACTATTAGTTAAATGTTAATGTCTTCTAAATAGTTCTATTTATTTATTTATTTATTTATTTATTTATTTATTTATTTAGTGGTATGGTGGGTTGAACCCAGGGCCTCGCCTGGCATGCTTTGCAAGTGCTGGGCCACTAAACTGCCTCCCCCAGCCCCCCCTTTTTTATTTTTTTACTTTTTGAGACAGGGTCTCGCTAAAGTATGCTGACTGCCTCTGGTCTGGAACTCGCAATCCTCCTGCCTCTGCCTTCCGAGCTGCTGGGATTACAGGATTGTGCCACTGCACTGGGTCTAAATCATTCTTTCAATTGCAGGCCACAAGTAGTCAAAAAGTAAGTATAAATATAAATCTTAAGTTTATCAATGTGTGTTGAAATTCTTAGTTTCTTAAACAGTAGCAAACACAATTCATTATTTTACTAAAATTATCAGCTTTTTGTAACCTTTTATAAAGCATAAAAATAAAAACAAATATTTGTGTTCCATAACTTTATAGGAAGAATGCTAGACTAAGTTTCATGTGGGAATATTATTTAGAGTGTTCACTGTGTCATGAAGAAGAGTCTAGGTTTCTCAAAACTGAATAGAATCAAGTAATGCCGCTTACTTTGTATCCTTCATGGTGCTTCCTCTTTGCAGTTCATTCAATTTGATCAGTCAGTGTTCTTTTAATTTTAGGAATATGCTATAAAAGCAATGGGTTGAGTTTTCATTCAGTTGGTAGAATGTTGCTCTTCACTTTCTGAGTACCTGAATTGGATCCCCACCACTGCAAAAATGGGAGAATGATATGACAGTTCACTCCCAGAACAATCCCTAAACAATCAGCCACTGAAAATCCTGTGAGTGTCGCTCTGAGTAGGATTCAATTGACAGCACCTAATAACAACAATAAAAGCAATTGTCTCTACTCCATACAATTTGGGTGCAGTTTTGTCATTTAGAATATGCCACTGCTCCAATTGCTTATAGATGCATTCTACAATGAAAGATGTTTCCAAACTCACCAGAGTGCTATCTACACACAGATGAAAATCTTGAAGAACTAGAATTAGAGTTAGCTTAGTTAATCTAGTTAATTTATTTTCATACAACTCCTCTCTTGGTCTGGATTTGTTGCTTTCCAGCAAAACTGTTTATTATGATGAGTAATAAATTGAAGGGAGAAAGTAGGAGAAGCTCCTAGATATAGTAGAATGATGAAAAAATTTTCCATGTCCATGTCTTTCCTAAGAGTTTCTAAAAATCTTCTGTATCCTGAATAACTCTTGGGCAATTCACTCCAGCCTTGAATTGTATTTGATTGGAAAATGGAGTAGGAAAACATCAAAAAGCATTACCAATGCTATTTCTATGGTCAGAAAATGTTAGCTCACTTGATTTTCCTGAAATTCTGGACACAGAGCAATTCCATACAAAATACTAGATGTAGCTTATGGCTTATATTAGACATGTACCTTGGCTGAAACACTATGAGGGTATTACATATGTGTACACTATAGTGCTGCTCCACTATGGTGGAAGATTTTATTGGATGATCAACAGCCTGAGGACTCTTGCACTGAACTTGAAAAATGTTGGTTTGTCAAAGTGACTGCTGTACTCTGCAAATGTATGTGATCCAAAATTAATTTTCTCTGAATTTTTCTCCTTAGATGTACATTATTCTGATACTTTTATCATGGTGCTCTGTGAGTGAGCAATACATCTCTAATTTAAATGAAAATTAGGGATTGAAATTGGAAAGGGAATACATGGTCTGAAAATCATTCACTGAGCCCTTTTGAATACAACACAAAGCTAAAATCTGCAAGGCACAACTTGGAAACACAGGTGTGAACGTCAAGTTCCAAAGGCTTTCTTTGCTCCCTTACTTATCAGTCTGGTTGCTCATCTTGGTTGTCTTGGTCACTTTCCAAATATCTGTTTATTGAAATATCTCCTATCTGACAAACGTTGTGCTAAGTACAATGGAGAAATCAAAGGAGTGTAAAGCACTGTCTTGGATATCAAGAAATTATAAGCTACTGTATATGGAGAACTAGTAATAGTACACATTCAAAATTAATTAGAGCTATGAACTGGTACTAATGGAACCAGTACATAATGGAACCAGATCTGGTACAATGGAACTAATGCTTCATGTATCTAAACATGTCTATATGTATGCATAACATACTTGTGTATAATCTTTTCATTCTACACATAAATATTGATATATATGTGCATATATATGTATATTGTTGTTGTTAGGTGCCATCAAGTCGGTATCCGACTCATAGCGACCCTCATAGGGTTTCCAATGGCTGACTCCCAAGGGATTGCCTTGGGAGTGGGTTGCCAGGTCCTTGTCCCATTTTTATAGTGATAGGAATTGAACTCTGGGACCTCAGAGCCTGCAGCACAGTGCTCTACCAACTGAGCTAAATCCCAGCCATATATGTATATACAAACATATAAATAAGAATTTCTTATCATATATATACACAATTGTCAAATAAAAGCTATGGATTAAACTTTTTGGCCTGACAACATAGAGATACAGCATATACAACCATTTTATATATATTATAATTAGTTCTAATCTCAAATTTGTAACAAGAATGGATACATTCATTGTGCCTCTTGAACTCTTCATCTTTTCTTGCATGTGTCAAACAAATATTGTATTCTGTTGGCTAGAATCACATGGTATAAGTAGTCCTCATGATAGATTAGTCTGAAATCTTCTCTGAGATGCTACAATGCTTATTTTTATGTGATAATGAAAACCAACAATCCATAGACTATGAGAGGAGAATCAGTTGTGGAGAAAGGCAATCCATTCAGATTGCCTGGGAGGTCATAATGTTTCATTTGGGAAGTTCTGACACTGTCAAAAGAGTGCAGGGAGAAAAGTAAAATGGGAAATTTGAAGGTATAGTTTGTCAAGAAATAAGTGCTGGCATATAGTTCAACAGAAACTCAAACTCTACTTTGAGGGAAACAGCCTCCACTTTGCTCCAGCTTCATTTATAAGTCCCCTTGTATGCAGACATTGCTTTTTGGAGATTGTCAATTAAGCAAATATGGTGTTAATGTACATACTAATTCAAACGTGTCAGTGAATAATAGTTCATTACTTACAAATGCATACTTATCAGGTTATAGTGACAGACCACAGACTTCTTCATGTCAGTTGGTGAACAAGACACCCATTCTTTTATAAATTAACATACTTTTGTTTCAATACCTTCCCACATCCCTTTTTTAAAGAATCAAGTTACTTAAGTGCTACTTGTCTTATTAATAAAAAAATCATTTTGATGTTGAATTAGGAGGTGATAAAAGAAGGATTCATATTGATGGGTAATCAGAAAGCATATGAAATAGTGTCATAAACTAATATCAGGTTGGGCTGTAATTCCTCAGGAAAACAAAATAACATAAACAGAATCATAACAGGGAACTTTAAGGATTGTACTCAGAAAAGGTCCACTTATTTAGAACGTAGAATTAGTGTAGAGAAGCAATTGCATAAAATGGCAAATTTAGCCTCAGAATTTCATCTCCTAGACCCTACTAATTTTATTTTTGTGGTTTTAAGGAGAATGTTTTTCTGAACATATATTCACCATTATGTATGCTTGTGTATGTTTATGTTTGAGTTGGAGTCAACAGGAAATGTCATCTGCTGACCTAAATCCCCCGTGCCAAGTGAGTATTACAAAAATAGAAGTTTGGAGGGATAGACATCTCATTTAAATATTTATCAAGTTCTTACTATGTGTGCTATATTTACTCTTTTAGGAGTTAGCTGTGATATAATCAGTAAAATCTTTATCCTCTGGAGTTTATTTTCTAATTAGGGTAAATAAATAATTAGGCCAATCAATCAAATAAATAAGTAAAATATGGAATGTGTTAATTGCTAGTAAGTGATCTGAAGAAAACTAAAACAGGGTAGGAGAAAGGTAATGCAGGGTCAGTGATGGTACAATTTAACAAATGTAACAAATGCTAGTAAGAGAAGATTTACTGAGGTGACACTTAGGAAAAGATCTGAAGATGTAGCATGCATGTATTTGAGCAAGAAAGTTCAAGTATAAAGAAGCAGAATGCACACTGCCCCTTTTGTCAACTTGTCCAATAATGAGAAAGAGGTCCAACTGATTGAACCAGTGTGAGCATGTGTTACTGGGCTTTGAGAGTTGAGAAAAATGGGGGACCATATTATGGTGAATGCTAGAGTTAAATTTTTCTCTAAAGGAGTTGTAACATTACCCTACTTATGTTGGGAATATTTTTGGAAAAAAATTATTTTATACTAAGCAATGCCTTTGTGGTGATTCTTGAACTAGATCCATCCCATTCTAATCATTTGACAAGAAAACTGAGAAGTAAGCCATAGGTCAATAGAATAAAAAGATATTAGCTGAGGAGCTAGGGAATAGACATGTGGCAGTGTCTAGCACTTTTTCTTTAGAGTTTTCTTGGTTGTACTAAAGCTACTATATAAATGATAAAAGGAGAAATACAGAAAAGGCACTATTTTGTTCTAAACAGCTGAAAAATCATGTGAGGTAACTTAGTTGAGCTTTTACTATAAAGATTATTCACACATATCATGTGTCTTGCAAAGTAAAGGACACTGGGTGAAATCACTTTGGTGAGCATTCAACGATGATTATGGACATGAAAAAATTAGGGGTTTGGTTCAAATAGCAAACAATGGTAAAGAAAATGTTTTATACTTTACTCATTTATACAATTGACACTCTCCTCATTAGAGAGCAAGCTCCCTTTAATTAGGAGAACTTCCCAGCTTTATGGTGCCTGGTCATGCCCAATAAAGAACATCAGTAGTCATTAAATTACTTGGAGAAAAATTAAGAAATGTGCATTTTGGGTTCTAAAATCCTAGGTGCATATATAATTGAAACATAATAAATGAATATTTAAAACAGTTATAATCAATGGAAACTTTTTCTTTAGAAATAAAGATAAATCATTTCTTTAAATAATGTAAGGGTTAGCTGAAATATGGGCATTTGTAGTGATGGAATCCAAGTGTTTGTAAGATTTAATTTTTAATCTTAAGAACAAATGACTCATCAAACTAATTAGATTCATCCTAAATGTATTAGGTTAATAAACTCTTAGTCTACAGCATATCTTTTTCAAAAACTATTTTAGTTGCTTTACATAAAATTACATGAAGGATGTTTATCTGTGGTATACTGAGAACAATTAAACTACATTACAGGAAGTCTGAGTTTTATCTTTGATGATTTCATTAAGTAATTTATGTGACCTTTGGGAAATAGTCAAATGTCTCTGCTTCCTCATCTATTAAATAGCCATCTCCCCAGAAAACTTATGCTAGTCTACATTGCTCTAAGCCCTGTATATATACAATCTCATTTAGTCAACCATAGCACCCTGGTATCTGATCCCAACTGATCTCAGAAGCTAAATTAGGTCAGCCTGTTTAGTCCTTAGATGAGACCGCTTGGGAATATCAGATGCTGCAGGCTTTGGAGAAGGACCTGGAAGCCCACTCTTGAAACTATCAGCCACTGAAAACCCTATCAGGGTCCCTATGAGTTGGACATGACACAATGGCACCTAACAACAACAATATCAACAACTACAACAACAACAACAACAACAACAACAACAACAACATCCATTATGTAAGATTGCTTCTTAATGAAATTTTTCCTATTTCTGAGACCTTTTCTAGCTCTAAAACTCCAATTTATTCTAGACAGTGTGCTTATTTCCACATGGAATAAGAGAAGAAATTCTTACATGAGAAAATGTTGGTAGCTGACCAGGCAAGGAATCTGATGTGCTTTTATTCACCTGCCGTATCCTATTAATGGTGCATGACTATTGAACTGAAATTTTGATGTGTAGTCTAGAATTCTCAACCTCTGGCTACAGGGTTGCATATTAGTGCAAGAAATACAACGTCTATCTGTAATAATAGAATCACTGGGGGAATGTGAGTTAATTAGAATATCATTGCAAAAGCTTGGGCAATAGCCCATTAAATGTCACAGCTCCAGCAAACACAGATTGTGGAAAAATGCTAGTTTCTGGAAATATGTTCACATAATCTTATATGGGACAAGTTATACCTCCTGTCAACACTGTAACTTCACCAAATGACTATGACTGTGGGTCTTGAGGGAGTGAAGGTATTTACTATAGTAACACAAAGCAATGGTCTATGCATTCCTTTTTACATTTGTAGGAAGACACGAACCACATGAAAATTGCTAAGCACTCATGGAACACTCACATACACAAAATTATTTTTGTGAATATATTTCCTTATCAATAATCTTTCTTTCTCTTTTTAATGTGAAATATTTTCCAGGTACTTTCAAGATAAAGAAGGAATTTCCATTGTGGATTTATTAGCAAATTCTCATGTATTGCTATCAGGGAGTCAGAACAAAGGAAATATTTAACTAGATATATGTAAGTTAATTTGTTTAAGTATACATGGAGAAACGAAAAAAAACTTATATAATAAAAGTTTGAATAGAAGCATGTTTCCTGTTACCAGTGATTATTGCCTAACTTGACAAGCCAGCAAGTAGTTATTGGAAAACGTTTGTGAAAATATAGTGTCACTTTACCACTATTGGCCTCTAACTGCCTGCATGAATAGTCATTCCTCTTTATCACTGATTTTGCTTATGTCTCTGCTTCAATGAGGAAAGGCAAAACTGTGTGTACCAAATTCTGGGGATAGAGCAGCTCAATTATCATTTGGACTAATTTGAATCCCACAGGACCACATCACATTTAAATGATTGATATTGATTCAAGAAATAGACCTCAAGTGAGCTGGTATAGCAGACACAAAATTAATCTCTGTTGAAATGTGAATGAAATCAAAATAAGGGAAGCTGGCCAAAGGCATCCCTAATGACAAGAGTAAGATCCATGATAATCTTTAATATTTTCTCCAATAATTAACAACAGAAGTTTATTTCAGGAGAGTGGATAACAGAAGCATTCATGGAAATAGTTTGCAAAGAACAGTTGTAGGGAAAGCTAGCAGAAGGTATTTAGTATGAGGAGACTGTCTGATTATGATACCTTGGAAAGACTAAAGGCCACAATACATCAAACACTTCATAGAAGCTTTGTCATTAAATTCAAGCTTTTCACTTGCTTCAAGGTATGTATTTTGAATAACCTGCTTTCTTTATTTACTATTTTTTCAGATACAAAAGTGCTTGGGAGAGTGTAGCTATAGGAAAAATACATGAAAAGCTTCAAGCAGTGTCTGAGGACAGGCAGGGTTATTTAAGAACAGGAAAAGAAAATAAGAAGAACAAGAAAGAATAAAAAAGAAAAATTAGAACCATAGTTAAAGAGATTGCCCATGCATTCCTTTACTAGGATTACTTGAATCAGAGAAGGGAAAAAGCAAGTATTATTATCTTGTATTTGGCACCTTTTGCCTTGCATTCAAAGCAAGACTCCTGAAATGTTGGATGGTCGAAATTTTTTTTTCCCTAACTCCTTGGGCTTTGAATAGTAGAAAATGAGTAGAGTTTGGCCAATGGTGATACCATAGCACATAGTTCAGCCTTGTGTATGACCAGGGGTCATAATGCAAGAAAGCTCTGGGGTGGGAATCTTCGTATTGTAAAAACTGTGTTCCTAGAGGGCTGAGTTATTATACATTAATACAGGTAAGAGACATGCGGATCTGGTTAATAAGAAGGGAAGTGTACACCTTTTAAGCTGTTAGGACTTTTGAGTTTTATGTAGGAAATGAAGAGTAGGTCTTTGGAAGACAATAGATATGGTTTCATGAAAATAACAGTTATATGCCCAGCATTAATATTTAAAGTTTTAACCAAGTCAGCAATAATACTGGTGTTTAAATATGAGAACTATTCTAGAAGTAATGAGTGCTGTTTCTCAGGCTGTACCTAAACTCTGACTCTCAAGTGAGTGGAGCTAGTGGTAGCTCAACTTTTGGTTTTGGCAACTAATTCTCTAAGTCCCCTATGACTCTGATAGTCAAAAGTTAATTACATAGTGTTGCCTCTGACACAGGTTCATTGTTCACTGTTCACCTATTCTCAATTAAGAACTGCAGGCTGGGTGACCCAGCAATGGTATTAATGTTCTCGAATCCTAGGCTGGGCTTCATTCACAGCTGAGATTCTCATGACATTATAGGGCATTGGACTAGAAATAATCGCAAATGGTAAAATATGAAAGAGGATTTCTAGATCAGAGTTGCTGAAGTAAATTCTCTCAAGCCAGTTCGTGAAATCTAAATAAGGTAGAATGGACTGCTTCAAACCAATTAGTATAACTTGTTTAGAATAGAATAGACACAAAATCCCTGGAGCATATCTTTTGAGTACAGCAAATAGTTTTATGGACTTTTTAATATAATGCCAGTGACCAAGCAAAAAGGGGTGTTTGCAGAGCCCTTAAAAGCTCATCTTTAAAAAACAAAGATCACTACAGGAAAAGTTTCTATCTTAAACAGAACTGAAACCCAAGGACATATAGAAAAACATTACCAAGTAAAAGATAGAGAAGACTTAGATGGGGAGGGTGGGAGGGGGAGAAGTGTACAGGAGGGTAAGGGGGAACCTATATAAATAATGTACATCAAAATGCATATATGGAAATGTCACAATGAAAAGCATGTCAGAATGAATCACATTAAGGTGTACATTAAAAATTTCCAATAAAAAAATAAAAACTCACCTTTAGAGCAGAAAATGTTTCTGATAACTACTGGGATTCCAGGAACACTTTTTCTAGGTGGACTCAGGTTAGAATAAATCCATTTCTCCTGTATAAATTATTTTGATAAGGTTGTTGTTGTTATTATGTGCCAAGTCCGACTCGTAGTCACCCCAGGTAGGTTTATGATAATTACGACTATTTTAAAATCTGTTACACAATCACGGGACAATTCTTCTACACCTCTCCAATTAAATCATTTTAGTCTGTATTTATCACCTTGCCAATCCACATATACAATAAAATTCCTATATGAAATATAAAATGATCTAATTTAAAATATATTTGCATGTCAATATTCTTAAGTATCTGTATTACTTGTAATATTTCATAGGTCAAAGGAGGATCTGATGGATCCTGCTTTTATTTAAACAAATAAGTCTTTGGGATAAAACAAAAACCCAATTTGAAAAGTTGCAAAAGATCTGAAAAAAGACCTAATTGAAGAATATATGCAGAGACTGGATATAAAGCTCAGTGTCTCAGTGCTTGACTAGTAGGAGCAAAGGCCTGAATTTGATCTCCAGCAGTACCAAAACAACCACCTCAAAAAATAAAACAAGAAAAAAGGATATATACGGTTGACTAATAAGCATGTAAAAATGCTCAATATCTTACTTCATTTGGAAATCTCAAATTAAAACAATGAGAAACTAGTAAATACCTACTAGGATGGCAAAAATTCAAAACACAGATAACACCAAATTCTGGCAAGGATGTAGAACCACAGAATTGCTTGTGATTGCTGGTAGGCATACAAAATGGTGCAGCAAATTTGTAATATAGTATAGCAGTTTCTTAGAAAACTATATCTACCCTTATTGTGCATCCTCAGAAAAACTTGCCCATACATGTTTTTTTACAGTGTCAAAACATGGCAGTTACAAAGATGTCCTTCAGCTGGTAAACAGATATACAGTGATGCATCTACATAATGGATTATTATTCAAAACCAAAATGAAATAATATATCAGATCATAAAACTTAGGTAGATCCTTAAATGGACCTTACTAATTGAAAAAAAATATGGAAAGGCTAAAAATTATATAATTTTTAATGATGACATTCTGGAAAGGGCAGAATGAAGAATGAGTTGTTGCCAGGGCTTGGGACATGGTGGGAAGATGAAGAGGCAGAGCAGAGAGGAATTTTAGGGCAGTGAAAATATTTTGTAGAACCCTATAATGGTGGATTCATGACATTGCACATGTCACTGTACACATGCCCGTAGGATATACAACACAAGCAATGAAGATTATATAAACTGCGGACTTTGGTAAGTAATGATGTGTCAAAGTTGATTTATGAATTGTAATAATGTATTACTCTGAAGTGGAATGTTGATGATGTGGCAGTCTGAGTATGTTTGTGGGACAAATGTGGGAATTCTCTGTAATTTTTGCTTAGCTTTGCTATAAAACCTACACTGCTCTAAAAATAAGGTCTATTAATTAAAGATAAATTAAAGTGTTTGGGCAATGAAAGAGTTCAATGAATCTTCTTTTTTTTTTTTTTTATTCCTACTAGGGAGTTGAGTCCATGGATTTGTGCAGGCTGGGCAAGTGCTCCACCACAGCACTGCACCCCTAGCTTACCTGTCTTTCTCTCTTTCTTCCTTCCTTCCCTTCCTTCCTTCCTTCTTTCCTTCCTTCCTTTCTCTCTCTTTCTTTCTTCTCTTCCTTCTTCCTTCCTTCCTTTCTTTCTTCCGTTCTTTCTTTCTTTTCTTTCCCTCCCTCCCTCCCTCTCTCCCTCCCTCCCTTCCTTCCTTCCTTCCTTCCTTTCTTTTTCTTTCTCTCACTCTCTCCGTTTCTTTCTTTCTTTTGAGACAAGGTCTAGCTAAGTTGTGCAGGTTGTGGCTAGTCTGAAACTTGCAATCCTCCTCCTCAGCCTCCTGAGTAGGTTTTAGTATGTTCACAAAGCTAGTTGTACAATAATTATTTCAGTCTATTTTAGAACATTTCAGACAATTTGTCCCTGAGTCTACTACAACTGAAAGGCAACAATAATCTATTTTTCTATATATTGCCTACTGAAAACACTTAATATAAATGGAATCATAAAATATGTGGACATTTTGCCTGTCTTTTTAGCATAATGTTTTCAAGGTTGATCATATTCTAACAGGATCAGAATTTCATTCTTTTTTATTGTCAAATAGCACTCCATTTTATGGTTATATCACATTTTACTTAGCATTCATCAGCTCATTGATTAATCACTTGGACATTGGGTTGTTTCCACAATGTTGTGGCAAATGTATATATATGACATACTTTTTGTGTAACACATTGGTACCAGTATTATATTTTACTGACTATACTATATCCAACTGCCAGAAATCTTTTAAAATGAATTAAGATGGAGACGTTAGGTCACATGCCTAATAGTCCCACAAGCTTCCAACTAACCATTCGTGAACTATGGAAGAAATAGGCCAACTCTCCTTCAATCTATTTTCTTCTTTTTCAATATACTTAAATTTGTATTTCTAATTCTCCCTTACAGTAAAATTGTGCCATCCAACTAAATTTTAACTAATGATGTGAGTGAAAATGCTTGAACCATTTAGGTCCTTCTCTTAAAGAGAAAATGTATTATATTGATTTCCTCTTCTTCTTCTCTTCTGCCAAATAGGATCTACACATAAAGGTGGGAGCTGGAGCAGTCATTTTGGACCATGAAAGGTCATGTTATTGTTAGGTGCCGTCTTGTCAGTATCCAACTCATTGCAACCTTATGTACAACAGGCAAAACAGTATTGTTAGTGCTTCTCTGCTATTCATAGGGTTTTCAATGGCTGATTGTTTGGGGGGAGTGGGTTGTTGGGTCTGTTTCCCAAGCCTACAGCACCTGGTGTTCCCATTTGGTCTCCCATCCAAGTGCTATCCAGGTCTGACCCTGCTTAACTTCCAAGATCTGATGAGATCGGACCACAGTTATATGGCTGCAAACAAACAAAAAGTCCTAGGTCTCCAAAAATATGAAGCTATAATACAGTCTTGAATGTCTTAGTTCAGACTTCATTATTTTGAATCTCTATGATAGATCAGTTAAAATTATATTCACATAAGGAAAATGGCTCATCCACAAAAAGTTATTTTTCTCCATGGCAATCCTTTGATACATAAAAGATGCTTTTTTGTCTCAAGTAAGTATATTTTACTCTAGAAAAAAGTCTTCAGTTGAATTTTATATAACACTGTTCATAGACATATCACCTCCTTTCTTTCTCAATGATTATCTAACTACTCTAGATGTAGATCAAAAGCACGTAACAGACTGATTCCTCTGAAGATAAAAGACACAGTTCAATTTTGAATTAGCTTATCTGACAACCTCATTTATTCAATCAGTCATTAAGTTGGGAATGCATGTACGATAGGTATAGGCATAGAGCTGATTTAATCAAACATGAATATGATCTGAATATGTATTGATCTTATAGTGAATTAAGACATGTCTTCCTGACCTGTTTCTCCACCAGGGCTTGCTTATGTTGCAGTGGTCAAACAAATAAATAAGAGGTCACATGCATTTCATCTTTATCAAATTTCATTATGGTATTTGCTCACAGTGGTCTAACCTGTTAAGTTTGAGCACTAATTTTAAGGTTTGAACATAGCCTAGGAAGAAAAAAAATTATTGCCCTTGAGTATTTCTGGGAGTTAGAATCAATATGTAGAACTACATTGTCATGGTTGGTCTGAGGAAAACAGAAGGGATGATATCATAACTGTCTCCTTTCCTTCTTCATTCCTACAATCCCTGGAGCATTCATTTCCTTCCCATTTTTAATGGCTCAAACTTCAGACATGATGCTTGCTAGTATTCAGTATTCTTGGTTACGCATGGGTCCCTTTTCTACTATAGTTTCAAAGGGTAGAGTGATGACAAGGACATTTATGAGTACAGGATTATTTCCTTTGAGCCACTTGCTACTCTGCTTAATTTTTGATTCCTTTTGAATTTATTCCCTTCTTTGCTGTACTTTCTCCTTGAAAGCCCGTCTACTAATACTGTTAAATAGTGTTATTTCCAACACTACATTCTCTTTCACTGCTTTAGGGGGATCTAAGGCGAGAGATGGTGAACAACTGTTAGGCTCTAATCATTGAAACTAAAGGAAGTGGCTGCAAGGCTGCTGTGATGGGCTTTCACCAGAGCCTGTGTGAGGGGATGAGGGGCTGTCAGCTTCTGTTAGCTCTTAATAATCCCACACAAAAGGCAGTGTTTGCTCCTCATGCGCGTGGAATTTGCCCATCCACTTTTCATTCCTGTTAATGGGGTCTCTCTGTATAAATCCACTTCTCTTCCCCCAGTATCAATGCTGGAATAAATGCCAAGGGAGCTTTCTGCTGTTTTTCTCCCTGACTGGTTTCAGATGAAATGCAAAGGCAAATCTTGGATCTTGAGCCCACCCATCCTCCACACATTGCACCCTAGGTGCTGTTAACATGCACAGGGCTTTTCTTATTTGTCATATCAAACTGGCTAGAAATGATTGTCCCACTCTGGCCCACCTCATCCCTTTCTAAGTCCTTAAATATCACTTTTAGTTTTTCTCATATCAGCATGACTTACTTGTTCTTTTATCCCTGATATAAATGGATCAGTATAAAGGTCAGAGCCTGCAGCCATACCACCCTGGAGTCTGATCTCATCAGATCTCAGAAGCAAAGCAATGTCCGACCTGGTTAGTCCTTGGATGGGAGACTACCTGGGACTACCAGGTGCTGCAGGATTGGGAGAAGGGCCCCACAACCTACTCTTTAAACAGTCAGCCATTGAAAACCCTATGAATAGCAGAGGAGCACTGACAATAGCTGGGCATGGCACAGTGTTAGGTAATACTTCCTCTCTTGTACATAGGGTCACTATGAGTTGGACTCGACTTGATAGCACCTATCAACATAAAGATCATAAGCCAAAAATCCACAAAAATACAAATTTCTCCTCCAAAAGTCTAAAAATATTCTCGCAATTTCCTTTATGTCCTCCAGAGATACAATTCCATTTAGGTGTTCTAGATATTCAGACGGAATTCATCTAAATTCCATTTAGATGAATCTATTCATTCACTGGATACTTGTTGTTGTTGTTGTTGTTGTTAGGTGCCCTCGAGTCAGTATCCGACTCATAGCGACCCTCATAGGGTTTTCAATGGCTGACTATTTCGGGATTGCCTTGGGAGTGGATTGCCAGGTCCTGCTCCCATTTTTGCGGTGCTGGGAATTGAACTCGGGACCTTAGAGACTGCAGCGCAGCACTGTACCAACTGAGCTAAATGCAGCCATAGACCTGTAGCATCCGATCCCGTCAGATCTCGGAAGCTAAGCAGGGTTGGGCCTGGTTAGTACCTGGATGGGAGACCACTTGGGAGAAGGACCTGGCAGCCCCCTCCCAAAAATCAATCTGCCATTGAAACCCCTATATACAGAGGGTCTCCCTATGATGGGATACTGACTCGAGGGCACCTAACAACAGCAACAACACTGGATACTTATATCTCCCCAAATCCATCCCATTTTTTTTAGGGTCTTCATACCTTAATTTGTTTCAGGACTCTTGAACATCCTAATTCTCACCCAAATTTTTAGCTTGCTGCTGGTCAGTGCATTATTCATTAATAGGAACTCTCAGAATTTCCATTGGCCACATATAGACCTCTCTCCATTGTTATTCATGTTGGCTATAAATCTTTTTTTTCTGTAGTCCCTTTTCTTTCTTTAATTTTGTTGACTGGCTTAAACAGAGGTATACTTGTTGATGAATTTTTCCAGCTACACTGAGTATAATGTACTGATAATTAGGATGTGAATGCCCTGCACAGCCATAAGAGGGTAAGTTCTTCAAACACAAAAGTAGAGAGTCTTCCCAAATTAGCACAAAAATATTTCAGAATTTTCATTCAGCTTCTTGGGGGAAGTGACTATGCAATTGCCACCTGCAGGGATAAGAAAGAGAGTGATGAGAAAATGTAACAGAATATTTATGATTGTTACCTCCTTTGTCAGTTAACAAAAGCACGTGATAGTCTCCTTGGTAAAATGGGTGAAATCTAGAATGAATGTTTATTGATCTGTACAAACATCTATTTGTTGAGAACCTCCACAAAGAAAGAATTACGTATATTTTAAAGATGGCTTAAAAGTTCAGATCAAACCAGATTAGAATTTTCAGAGATTACATTGCTCATTTCAACAGTGAACGTTTAAAAATGGCAGTCATAATCATGGAAATACTACTATGCAGTATTGCCAAATACTGTTATGTAGAATGTTATGGTTGACTAAGAAAACCCTGATATTTAGGGATTTCTGTCAAATTTTTGATAGGAAGATATCAACCTATTTTCTTGAATCCCATTGATGCTTATCTTTTTGTCAGAAGACTACAATTTTCCCATTTGGAGTGCCTTTTTATTTTACTTATTTTCCAAATACTTTCCCTTTCTCTATCTCTGACTGTATTCCCTAGTTTGTAAAAAATACTAAGTATAAAATGACAATGTTAAGGACAAAGGAACAATAAAAACATTTTCATTCAGTATCCCCGACACTCCCTCCTCCTCTCAGACAGGGATGGAATAGGTAGTATTCACAGTGAGAACAGTGTTTACTGAGAAGAAGAGGTCTGGTAGTGAAGGACACAGCCCTTAAGAGGCTGGGGGCAGAGGCATCTCTGGGCTTATGTTTGCAAGGGATAAGTTATCAATATTAGGTTTCAGTCATAGTGCTTTGGTGATCTGTCAACTCCTTATGTTCTAAGACTACAGAATATTGGTATTTGCTACGTTTTCTAAGAATCTGACATATTTCAGGAAGTAACAGATCCTATTTGCTGACAAAAGAGAGTCATTTGACTAGTATCAAGGAATTCTATTGTGGCCATGATACACCACTTCCACTCTTCCAAGAGCACCATGGTGACTTGAGAATTAAGAAGAAACGGGTTTGCAGACAATTTTGCAATACTTGATACGATTTCTCTAATAAGTAGGACCTATATTAAAAGATAAGGTTTTTTTTTTTTTGAGTTCTTTATAAATTCTAGTAATTAGACCTTTGTCAGATGTATAAAATGCGAAGATTTTTTCCCATTCTGTGGCGGTTTCCTTGATTCTGTTAATTGTTTCTTTTGCTGTGCAGAAGCTTCTTAATTTT